>CAXIVR010000007.1:13269142-13556642 GCA_964035755.1 Teleogryllus oceanicus
ATTTCCCTCCCATGATCGTTAAATGTAAGCAATCGGAAAAAGTTAGCCCCTTATACTCGTATTTGGTTTTGCACTTTTTCATATTATTTCTTATGTCTTGGCGATATGCTGTCATAAAAGGTATCGAAAACGTAAAATATTGAAAACTCGTCGGACCCTATGAAATCACTATTATTTCATACTGCTATAATGACATCTGATATTACATTTCACGCAAATTCAGTTATTGGAGTTAGAGCGCCGATAGGAGTGTTTTTAAAAAAACTACTCTGTTCATAGTCAACTTCTTAAATCCCTCTAAGTTTTTGTAATGAGTGTCTTAGAGCAAATTGAAGGAGAAAACTTTAAATTAAGGACATCTTAAAATGAAAGTAATACATTATTGTAAGGCAAAATATTCCAAATGTATTTAAAGACACTCACTTTTTTATAACAAAAATATTTTATTGTCATCAAACTACACCGAAATGCAACGTTTCACGGCTGGATATATCGTCAGCAGAAAGTATGAAATGAATATATGAAATTAAAATCGAGTAGTCTGAAATATTACACTTGTCAAGAAATTAGTATTTGAATATCTTTAAATATCGTGAGGATACCACTGACCTACAATGTCATATAGAGAGTCCTTTCCTTTCCTGATTCCTTTTATACAAGAAAGTAAATCACCTTGGATTGCATTTATTAAGACATGTAAATAAGATGTAACATTTTTTTATTGATGCAAAAATTTAATTTCGACCAATTAATACAGTGTTATAATGGAGAAAATTTAAACCACACCTCCATTTCTTCCGAAATGCTTTAAAAGGAAGTCGAGACAGAGAGAGAGAGAGAGACAGACAGACAGACAGAGAGACAGAGAGAGAGGGAGGGAGAGAGAGGGATGGAGAGAGAGGAGAGAGAGAGAGCGAGGACAGAGAGAGAGAGACAGACAGAGAGACAGAGAGAGGGGGAGGGAGAGAGAGGGAGGAGAGAGAGGGAGAGAGAGGAGACAGAGAGAGAGACAGAGAGAGAGAGAGAGAGAGAGAGAGAGAGAGAGAGAGAGAGAGAGAGAGAGAGAGAGAGAGAGGAGTACACGGTGTTCGATTAGCGGTAATTACCGTCTCTCAGCAGGGGCTCCAGTGAATGCTTAACGCTGATAGGGGCTGACTGACGGGCGTCAGCCACGGGGCTACATTAACGTCGGCCCTGTGTTTGCGGTTCCTTGCGCGGTGGCGGCGGCGGGGCTCTGGCCGCTTTGAAGGACGGCCGAGGGTGAATTTCCAGAGAGCGGCAGAGGCGACCGCGGGCTAAGAGGTCAAAAGCCGAGCCGCCACCGCCCTCACCTCCGTCAGTCCGTGGCCACCTCCACTTCGGCCTCCTACCCACCTGACTTCCAGGAAACCACCACTTCCGAAACCGATATCTCCACCATCACCAGCTCTGCCACTTTCACCACGGCCAACCCCGCCCCAGCCATCCCCACCGCCGCCGCCCGCGCTGGCCAGCCGCGGCCAAACGCTGGTCATCCGCTCTCGGCTGCCGTTAACCTCTGGCTCCGTCGCGAATAACCGGCGCCAGGACGGTAATTAGAGCCCGTCTTAATAGCAGCTCGCTAATTTGGCCAGGCACCTGTAGCCTCCGACCGCCCCTCCCGCCCCCCCCCGACCAGCCCCCGATCGACCACTGACCTTCTCGCGACCCACCCCCACCTCTACCCCGGCGTCATCGCCGATTTACCGACGATTTCTCAGCCTTAACGCCGTCGAGCCGTCGTCCGCCATAATTGAGGCTAATTCGGCCGCCGGCCGCAGGGTAGCGCTGCCGGCGGACTCTTGCGGGCGGACGGTATCGGAAACCGGTTCGCAGGTAACACCCCAGTTTATGGGGCGCCATTTTACGCGTTCCAAGAGCCAATTGGTCGTCGCAGTGAGGAACAATTATTCTGGGGCACTGAAAGCGTTATATGTGCCCAGTTGTTTTGATTGGAAAAATTAAGAACTTACTGCAGCAGCAAAATTGCTGCAGAACAAAACCCCACAAAATGCTTTTTTAAAAAGTAGCACTCACACTTCAAGAACAATAAATAAAATACGCTTGTGTAACACAGCAATATATTAAATATTTTTATCGGTCACAGGCTTCTTTAACCACTGTTATCATGCAATTCTGCAGCTTTGTTAAGTGCACGTGTACCTACTTTATGTGAAGAAATTTAACATCCTTAGCAACGGGTTTTAACATCTTTAGCAACGTAAAAAAGGATTCATCACAAGCCAAATGTTTGTTAAGAAAAAAGCATGGTGATGTACAAAACAAATCAGATTCAAATAATTCACAATTAATTCACATTGGTTTGTGGGCTTATTATTAATTCTAATATTATTAATAGTACAATGAGAAAAATGTGTATTAGGTAAATTAACCTCATTTTCTATACATTGTACCAAATGAAACTCTGGTAATCAGACGATGCTACTGAAACTCAACGCGCCCATTTCCTAATCGAACGTCGTTTCTTCAGGTATCTTTAGGTTCAGGAGAATTATTTGCATCCATCTTTCTCGAACCACAATATATGCATATTGTATATATAGATATATTGCAATCAACACTTCACAATATCGTATTAATATGCCGCAGCAACAGAATTCATGTGTTTACTATGGCCGTAATGTCGCCAATTTTCGCATAATTTCTGAGATTTTATGGTGACTGATAAAATGCTGAAATACGTTCCGCCTCGATTTTTAACTTTTAGCTTCGGCAGTAATAACTCTCGTAACATTTGTAGGTATGTTAATGGCTATAACAAAAATTAATACCGTTGTAACATAATAAGATGCATTAAAATTCAGAGTACGACGTTTTTTTTACATTCTAAGCTTATAAATAAAGTTGCTGTTCCACGCGAATAGCAAATATTTAATGCCGGGTGGAGTCTTCCTTGGGGCTTTGCTGTCAGCAGGGACGCACTGAATTTGAAATGCAATCTGCACGTGCAATACGAATACAGGGTGAATAACACAATCAAAAACTTGTATTTGTCAGATAAGTTAATTTTTTCATTGTTTGCGTGTTTTCCCGAGTTATGAGTGTCTAATTAAACCTCTTGACACCACTCACATGTCCATAGTCTGGCTAGTTATCTTTTTAATTTCTGCGCGCTAATGAAACGAGTGTTATAGGTAACTTGGAAATGACTTGTGCGTGCTTTGATTACTTGGGGTGTGCAACTTGATCAGGACATGATAGATGCGAAACAGGGATCATGTGACACTAGTTAACGGCGATTGAGGCTGGCGACAGGCTCGAGCTCAGTGTGTGCTGTGATGATGGTCCATTCATGAGACGCCCGACTCCATTACCACGATGGCTCCGAATTGACGCTACTCAGGTGCTTGTGTGGAGAGGCTGGGAATTGTCCTTTTGATGGAGGTTTGAATAGGCAACTCGATTTGAAAAGGATCACGCCTGTGTTCAGATTGCATATTAGTCGTTATTTGTTACGGTTTGTACTTACGCTTTATTTTTAGTTTCTATTCATCCCGTTATGGTCTTATTTGAAGTGATTCCATTGTCATAATGGTAAACCAATTTGTCCATCAAACTTTATTCAATAAAATGTAAAATGTAAGCGATTTAATCAATAATTCATTTAATTAATATTCTTTATATATATATTTAAATTTGATTCTCTTAATCCACGAGAATTCATCTCAGATTTTAAAATGTTACTCCTTGAAATCTTTGTAATATGTGTGTTTACCCCCGCGTAAAATGTATTTCTTCAATAAAATTCTGTATAGTATAGTAAAATTTGTAGGTCCGGTAGCTACCAATGAAAACGTAACATATAGTGTATTATTTTAAATTTTTGAACAAAGAATAGGAAACGATATTTTGTGTTCTATTTTTATTGATTTAGGTAATATCAACGAATATATTCTTTACTTTTTCGAATAAATTGCATATATAATTTAAGAAGTATTAGCAGAACGTCCCGAGTATATGCTCTTGAACAAGCCATAGAATCCATTCAATAAATCTACTCATTTGTTTACATTCTTAACTCTTAAGTTTCCAAGTGGATTATTTTGTCCTTTAAATAACCGCTTCATGCAATTTTGTCAGGAAAATATGTATCATGTTTTTCTAAAAATAATTTTTTATTCTACATATTTATTACATTGTTATTCTACGTTTGTCAGTATTTCATGGTAGATATAGTGTAATTGTTTCACCTATTTCCAAAATGAGTGTGTTCAAAAAGTAGGAATGGCAATTAGAATGAATTAGGTATGTATTTATCTCCTTTTAACAACGAAAGACATATAAACATTGGATTTGGTGACGCGATGCAAGTTATTTTTAACACTTTTTTCCTTCTATTCACAGTTGTTAAATAAAAAAGGTTCCAAATATCACAAAGATTTAACTCCGTTTAGATTTTACAAGCTTTTGTTTTGTTTTCCCTATACGAATAAATTTCGATGCAATAGCTTGGACTTGTTTCCGTTTATTGTCCATAGTGAAAACCTTCCCACGCTCGACTCATGTGTATCCAGACACTACAAGCAGCGAGACGACGGATATTCTGACGTCCCGTTAAAACTACTTTACAATTTGTCGTCGAACGCTCTCGCATCATGCTCACGGTGCGACGTGTGTGACTGTGAAATGAAACCGGATAAATCCAATCTTGTAATATCGGATTACCGAACGCACACCGACCTTCCCGTGCTGTACAGTAATGCGATTACTTCTCCCACATCTGCGTGGTGTTTGCAAACAGCTTGGGTCCCGTACGCTCCCGACCGCTTGAGTCCGCTTGGGCGCGCCCTGGCGGGCGTGGGGGCAACTGCATGCGCTTGTGGGGGACGATCCTCTGCTCCCGTGCACGGATGTGCGTGTGTGTGTGTCACAGAGGAGACAACACAATGGAGAAGACTGCCGAGCGGGTGGAGAGGAGGTGAAATAAAAACCTTTTAAGCCGGGTGTTTTTAACACGTGCTCGCCGACTGTGGTTGGTCGGGCGGTAAAATAGGTGGATGTTATCCTTTTGAAAACGTATAATTGACAGATAAAGTGGGAATTGAGGGTTGCATGGAACTCAACGGTTTGAAATGTATTCTATTTACTCCTGGTTCTTTCGTTCCTTTCATTTACTATATTTATTTTATCTTTTAATAAATTTTTCAATTCATTACTAAGACCACTAAATAGTTGTTTGAGAGTCCTAAATAGTAGCTTACAAGTGTGTATTAACTTAAAATTAATGTGCTGAAAGAACTTTCAACAGAAGAACGATAGGAGTTTTCAAGTTTCAGATAGTTATGAGATTTGTGGAGGACAGTTTTTTTAACAACGGATTTGATGAGGAAATCCGTTTTATTGTAAATTGAGTTAACATTTAACTGTGCTGGTGAAAAATACTAACGTAACTGTGTAGGTGGGGTCTCCGAGACCCAAGACAGGAAATAATTCGCTAAACGCGATAGTTTTCAACGAAAAGTATATTTAATGCAATACAACATGACAAGTTATATATTTGGACAAAAGTAAAGAAATTAAATATAATCAGAAAAACGCATCAATATTGATAAACGCACAAGAACAACACGAAATGTTTAGAATGCTATGAAATTTCCGAAGCAGAACAATTGAATCAAAGTTTGAGTGTTGTAAAACAAATTTTGGGCAGTTAATGCAAAGATGTTTTGTCATTCTGTCAACTCCTCGTGGACAATCGTTCTTATTTTCTTTGGAATTACTGATTGTAGTCTAACTATGGGTTGATCCCGAAACTTGTTACTACTGTCCAACAACAACCTCAGGATTTCTTTGTCGGTGATTGTCGACATTTCAAATACAAATCTGCAGTTAAAATAAAAAATGAACTCTTTGTAATATACACAATGTATTTCCTATCGATATTCTAATACACGACGTTGCTAAATACTCACTTACATAAGAAATCATGTATTTAAAAAAAACATACGTAACTATACTGGTCGGGTCTAGGATACCTGGAATCGTTCAAAACAACTATAACTCATCACTGCACAAACGTAACGTGAAGATGGCTCGTTCGTTCACAAACCACACGATTTGAAAGGAATACTCAAGTTTCTGAGAAAATATTTCTAAAACTATTTAAATTATTTAAAAATATATTATGGTGTGGGTCTCACAGACTCCACCAGCACACTTGATGGTTAAATGAACAATACAATTATTCAGTACTTAATGAAGTACTTTCGGAAGAAGGTGGAAGAATTGTGGGTGGAATTAAAGGTGGAAGAGAAGGTGGGAAACGGTAGAAATGTTAAAAGGGAGATGATATTTGAAAAGGAGTTGTGAGTGCGTCTGGTCAGACGATTGTGAACATGGAATGAGTATCGATCAAGAAAGCAATAATCAACGAAAGTATACTTTGATATTCGTTTTAAAATTCGAAAGTGTCAAAGATCAAGTTTTGTATCAACAGAATAATTAGTAATAATCAAATTGCTCGTAAATGCCATGTAGTAGTCATGGTGTGTATATTGCATGCATAGAATAAAAATATTTTTTGTAATGTTCGGTTTTGTGTATTTACAAACATTAAGAGCCGTGTTGTTTTTCATGTTGTTGGTAGAAAGATATGTTATGCTTTTCGAAACGTGATGTGCTGTTACAAACTTTGTATAGCTTGCCCAAGTGGACTTGCGGAATTCGGCGATGGTTTCCATTGTTATAATAAATGGTGCATTAAACCGCCATAGTTGCAACAAACGTAGAGCGTTTTTAAAGACATATTCCCGTAATTCTCAAATATAATTGATTTAATCTGACAATTTACAGAAGAGGGTTTCTAGAGGGAACTGATCACGACCAAACACATATATTTCTAAATCGAACGTAAGTGAAAGTAGAACGGTACGAGAAATACAGTATTAGCACAATTCCAAGAAATGGCAGCGGTTGTTATGTATTGAAAAAAAACAAGATAACAATAACAAAGTTTTTATTTAATTTTTAGTCAATCCGACTTACAACCAAATATCAATAATTCCGAATAATCAGAATATACAAAGTACCACAGCCAAAGTTCCATTCGTACAAAAGATGTCCATGTTCCAGCCGGGTCACAATGTTCAAATACGAAAAAAACTATATCACACTGCCGGGTCAACACTTAACTATACTATTCCACTCACGAGCCACACTCATTTACTGGTCCCTTAGTTCACCCCTTTACACCGCCGGCCGCCGACTATATAGTCCCGTGCGCCGTAGCCTCGCTTCTTAACAGAGGCTTCGCGCGCCGGCTGCTAGCTCCTGGTTGGCCGGCTCCCTCGCTGGTCTTGCTGCTCCGCTTCACGTCGCAGACATCACGCCACGCCAACTTTCTGACGCGCATTTCGACGTGGCGGACACCGCCGCAACAGCGGTGATGGTTTCCGGTCCAGATGATTGATTGATTTGCATTTCTGGGCGCGTCAACTGCTATGGTCATTAGTCTCGTAAGTGCAGTGCATTCTGTAAAGAACTACCGGTAGCCGTAGCTCAGTGCATCAACTCATGTCACTGCAGCCCCTCTAACCGCGAGGTCCTAGGTTCGAGTCCTGACGGTTTTGTCGACACTAGCTTTACAGCTAGGTCGAATTCAGCTGCTGTCCGGAGGAGAATTCTAGCGGCTGGCTGCTCTGATCGATAGTTTTCCGTGGTTTCTCCGATCAACACCAGGCGAATGCCGGAGCAGTACCCTAACAAACGGGCCACGGACCGCGCGGGATCTGTCCTTCACACACCTACACTAACATGCACTACACTACCACATATTCCGGGAGACCGGTCGGGAGCTTAGAGCTTGTCCCAACCGAGGCGGTGCCCCGCTGGTGGGAGAGTCCTGGCTAGGGGAAACCCCACTACCGGAATGTAGGTCGGCGCCGGATCTCGCCATCCAGCGGGGGAAGATCACCGCCATCTCCGGAGAAAAACATGTACTACACTAACGGGATTAATGACCGAAGCAGTTGACGCGCCCGGAAACACGAATAAATCAATCAATCAATCATGTAAAGAACTGATCCTCCCACTATCGGGACTCAAACTTCAGAACCTCGCGGACAGAGGCATTTGAGTGATATGAGTTGATGACTCGAGCCACCGAAGTAGGCAGTGCAGTGACATTGCGTACTTTGGGGTTATAAATAAAAGTGAATTGTATATTTCTATGTAATAAACAACCTAAGGGTTCAGTATAATACCTATTTAGAAAAACAATGTGCATTTGCCGACGCTGCTACCATACGAGTGGTTTCGCCTAGAAGCCACTCTAAAAGCGGGCGTCCGCGAGTGTTGCGCATTTGTTTCCATAATTAACCAGCGCTTTCCAGGCATTCCGCGGTGCGGCGCTGCGGTTTGTTTCGTGATTTTTCCATTTGCTTCATTAGTGTCAAAGACGAAATGATGCGTTTGAAGTCAGAAGTGAGGTTGCTGCGCGAATTGACGGATAACCGATGCAATTTTGCCCTACGTTGAAATGGAGATTAAAAAATAACCGGTTGCTAATAGTTTGAAGCTTTTGAGGTAGTAATAATAGAGAAGCGTGCAACGTTTGATGCATACACGTATTTTGAGATAACATGTAGGCAAGAGATATAATAGTTATTGTAAAATTTCTTTGCTTTGTGTCTGGGATTGCGAGTTTTCTATGTATTGTCATGTGTAGTGATCTCAATTTCTCTGAATCTTAGACTTATAAACCATGGCAGAAATACTTATATGAACATTAAAACATAAAAAATATGATTAAAAAAGTAAATAATATTTAGATTAGCCCATATTTTTTTTATTTGTTTATTTTAATGAAGAGAAATATTTTAACGTTTTTCAGTCATCAAATGGCCGATGGCATAATAATTACAATATTTGAATTAAAATTTAATTTGTACAAAAAAAAAATTTTTATTTCAACATATACAATGATTTTTATAATATCAGGCTGAAGAAAAGGTATGTCTCATAAAAGTGTGGATAAATAACTTTTATATCCGAGTAAGTGTGTAAAAGGAGAAAGAACTAAAAGCATTTTCCAGAGCCACATTCCAGTAGCACAATCCAGAATATCACGACAATCGCAAAACGCTACCCACGGCCGAGTCTTTAAGCAGTCGAATCGAAGAGCGTTGTATAGAACAGACACAACCCCGGCGCAGGAGGCCTCGTGGTCCGTGCGCACAAACGGGTTTCGTGTTCGCGGCGGCGACGGCGGCAGCAGTGGCGAGCGACGCGGTTTCACAGCCCAACGCTTCCGCCGCAATCTCGGAAGTGTTCATTTCAGCCGGGTTCCGGTGACCCGGAGGAGAGCGGGTCCTTCACGGCGCGGGCCCCGGGCCCCCCCGGGCCCCCGCTCCACGGCCTGACTCGCGCGTCTGATGGCTTTTGGCAATGTAAAGCGATTTTTACATTGCTGCGTTTGTCATTTGATCAGCTGGTACGGTGCCGTCCAATCGGGACTTTACACGTCACTACAGTGACGTCATAATGGTGGCGTTCAACCTTCCGATTGCATGACACCAAAACAGCTGATTTACTTCAAACGCAATTCTGTAAAAACCGCGGTATAGCTTGATACCTTGGTCGATTTCAGTCTCTGTCTGGAAGAGAATTCTAGTGGACCGCTGCCCTGATCGGTGGTTTTCTGTGGTCTCCGATCAACACCAGGCAAATGCGGGGGGGAGTAAACTAACAAACGAGCCAAGGGCCGCGCGTGATCTTTCCCACCTCAACCATGTCCCCTCCTCTCCCCTCGTATTAACAAATAAACATTCTCATTACACTGGCATACGATTAGGAGCTTGGAGTTTAGATCAGGAGCTTAGAGATCAGGCGATGTCCCGTTGAAGGAGATACGTGGAGGCGGGAGTCGACTTACAGATTGATGTCGGATTTCTCATTTCAGCTGGGGAGAAACCCACATACCTCCCAGCTATAACATGGACTGAATTCACGGAACAAATGACCAAATTAGTTGACGCAGGAAACAAGTAGTACTAACTCACTTCAGCCGCTGTCTGTAGGAGGCCGGCTGCTCTGATAGATAGTTTCCGCGGCCCCAGATCTACACTAGGTGAATGCCGGAGCAGTACCCTAACAAACGGGCCACGGACCGCGCAAGATCTTTTCTTCCTCTTCCTTGTCCTATTCTCTCCCCTTACACACACACTTACCTAACAAACAAACGACTATTCGGGTACCCCGGGTTAGAGCTTGCCGGCTGGGGGGCCCCCGGTGATCTTTTGGGCTATATACAGGGTTTACATGCAGTTCAGGTTTTCTCAGACGATGCTGAATTGATAACCTCTAGACGACATGTAATCGACACGTTGATGACAGAGACACTCGGACAAAGAGAGACAGACACAAATAGATGGACAGAGACAGAGACAGACAGACAAGTCAAAGGAGAAAGGAAAGAAGTCGGGAATGGTTAAGGGTGGAGGAGTCGCTGACCTTTGAGAGGAGCCCATCTGAGTTTGATGATGCACCCGAGAGCGAATGGAAGACAGTTGAGGCACGGAGGAAGAACCCATCGCACTCCATTCCCATGCGTCGGGATGACTTATCAGTGAGAGCCAAAGAGGGGCGACGTACGCGGAAAGTTGGCTACTAATATAGGAATCCCCGAAGCTTGGAGAACTAGACCTCAATGTAGTTAAAATAAGAAAGAGAGGCACTGGAGACCTGATTTTCGAGATGGGAGCCGCGGGCTGCTCGAAAGCAGCGCAGTTTTAGATCGCAGTGCCTGATCAACTACAAGGAAAAGCTGAGGTAAACACTTTGTCGAGTGAGGTACTCCTGAAGATGAAGCATCTGGACGAAGTCACGACAGGCAAAGAAATAGTTGAGGTCTTTGAGAGAGCTGGAGGGCGCTAAGGACAGAAAAGTAGTATTTAAGTCCATTCGCACCGCCTACGGAGGTGCCCAAACGGCCGTGATTGCAGCACCAGTAGATCTAGCCAGGACAGCGGTTCGAATGGACGAAATTCGCATGGGCTGGGTTTGGTGCCTCATTCGTGAGAAGAGAGTTGTGACCAGGTGCTGGGCTTTTGTGCACCTGGCGCGAAGCTCCATCTCGTGGCGAAGAGCGAAGTCGCTCACCTTTCACCAAGGAGGTCTGGGTTCGATTCCCGTCGAATCTCATGAGAAATTTGTTCCAACAAAACGAGTTTGGCTGCTTCACAAGGGCTAGTCCAACCCCTGTGAAGTGTCTTAAACCCTACACCTCTCCTCTTTCCTTCTCAATTCTGGCCGCTTGGTAGTGACGTAGAAGCGTGAGGTGGGAGGCGCGTACGCGGAGATGCTACCTGGCGGTCCTCCGAGCAACTGACTGCGACAAGAGTTGACGGACCTAATATTAACGGAGGATTATTCCAAAATTTAAAAAAATACGCTGTTATTAATGGAGGATTACTCCTAAAGCTCAAAGCGCTCAACGCCCCCCCCCCCACGGAGCTTGGAAACGCGTTGCGTCAACTGAAGACGCAACAAATTTTTTAAAAAAAATCATCGATGTGGTGAAGAAGGGCGTTTTCTTGAGACCTGTATTAAGCTCCTAATTGTTGCCTCTGTCAAGGAAAAGTCACTGAGACGCAGACTGGTAGCTATAAGTGCCCCTATTATCAGATGTCGGACAGAGACAGACCGTCAGGCAGACAGAGGCCGACAGACAGAGAGAGACAGAGAGAGAGACATAGATAGACACAGAGAGAGACAGTGACAGATACAGGGACAGATAGACGAGAAGAGAAGAGAGAGAGAGACGAAGGGAGAGAAACGGAGAGAGAGACAAAGATAGAGACAGAGAGAGTGAGAGACGAAAAAAACAGAGAGAAAAAAAGGAGAGATCTGAGAGAGGGATGGAGAGAGAAAGAGAGACGGGGAGAGAAAGAGAGACGGGGATAGAAAGAGAGACGGGGAGAGAAAGAAAGAGCTGGAGAAAGAGAGATGAAATTAAAAACAGGGAGAGGGAGTTAGAGATGGAGACCAGGGCGTCTGCCGGGTCCTGCTATTTAGTGTTTTTTTTCCGTGATTTTTAATTAATTGTGTTAGATGTACATCATTGATCACTAAACGTACTAAGATATAACTGTCTTTTTAAAGCTTCTTGATTTAATGGACTGGAATTTAACTGGACATAATATAGCTATTTATACATGATCCTAATAGATTCTATAATGATTTCAGCCAAAACCTTTTGCTACAATTCAACAAGTATTTACACTAGAAAAATGTTTTGAATAATGATAATCTACGTTAAGATCACATTATCAGGGTTAAATACACCATTTTTCTTCAATTTATTTTTTTCTCGTTTGAATATTGTCTTTCATGAGTTTCGGGGAAACAAATTATGTACATTAATTTGTTTGGCCACATCCACAGGCAAATGCGGATCTCAGAATAACCCTTCAATATATATAAGTCTCTGAGGTAGCTCATGAGCAGCGTACTAGCTACCCGTGCTGTGGTCTCGGGTTTGATTCCCGGTGGAGGTAAAAATAGAGTTGTAGCTTTCCTTTAAAATCGTCCCAGTTTCTGTAGCTGTGTGACGAAGAAAAGCTTAAGCAGGCGGATCTTGCCAGTTACGGCGAAGAGAATACGTCATGTTCGCCTCATGTCGCTCTTACCCCCAAGCATGGGAATTTAACTAGACCCAGGCACGGGGAACCCCGGTAGATGGCCGGCGAAGTCAGACTACCGACCCACAACGCACAATACATACATATATTTGTAGCATAAATGTTTGAAAGTTTGCCTTTATTGTTTTGAAGAGGAATTGGGAAGGAAAGAGCAATATCCCAATAGTCAAGGCACAAAATCTATTAAACTTAGTTACTCGTCAAAAACCATTGGTGATACGATGCCAGGCAATAAGATGATACGGGCCGTTGTTTTAAAATAAACCATCAGAATAATTGACAACATTTTTATAACTCATACGGTTATAATGTTCTCATATCTATGTAAATCAGTTTGCAGTAGAAGTAAATGATTTTTTTCATTAAGAAACAATTGGCTGATAATATTTTTTGTGTGCAGAATCAACAAGATATAAATATTTGTTCAGTTTTAAAACTCTTCCTGGAAGAGGTTAGCAGTTGGAGTCATCCAGTAAATGTAATGTACAGGAGTTAGTGATGAGATACCTGTAATTCATTACGTCGTTCTCATTTCTGAGAAAAACGTTTTAGTTGCGGGAATAAAACATGAAATACAAAACTTCTGACGTGAACTGCGGTGATTCACGTTGGAAAGCTAGCGCGCGAAATAAGTTTGATATGACGTTCAACTCATAGTTTCATCTCATACGTAATGAAAAGTCGAAACTGCAAACATGAATGTGTTGTTGAAAGTGTTCTTGCATATTCACTTCTAACTTAATTCACAACGCAAACAAAAAAGTTGATCTGCAGTAAGCCATAATGACTTGTTTTACAGCGTTAAGGCACGATTTACAATAAGTTTTGTAAATGCCTTCACGGTAACCAAGAAATTTAAAAAACACCTTTCCAATGAGACCAACACAAATCGTTATTTTCATGACATATATTGATTTAAATTAACTTAACGAATACCGCATTAAAATTAATTTCATTTAAATGCTGTATAATGATGATTGTTGTAACTGACAATCAAATAACAAAACATTAATCTAAAATTCGATTTAGAGCGCGCGGGACTATGATAAAAGCTTACGAAAGAGAGATTACAAATACATGTGAAACGGTTTAGATTTAACTATTGTACACAGGTGAACATTATTGGAATCACATCAAAAATAACATCTCCAATTTTCGAAAAATCCGTTTCTGAGGTACTTCTGAACTGTATCTTCCCACACATGCCAGAATTAAGGTCCATTGACGCTGTTCCATAAACGGTAAACATTGGCGCTCGTGGCGAGGAGATTAGAAATTAGGAATGCGTACACTACTGAATGATGGATAGTTGGAAGGATAATTAATGTGTGTGTCACGCATAACTCTCTCAAATTAAAAACTTTTAAGCAGAAACTTGGTAAATATACCAGGAGTAAGTCCTCATTCCAACATTTTATTTTCTGCGAGTACTTTACATGAAGCCCCTGTAGAATTTCAATTCTTCCTGAGAAAAAAAGCCACAATTTTTTTCTTAAATTATGTTCCTCGAATAGAAGAAAAATGATTTATAAATACTATTCTGATTTTCATTGAACCGTCAGAAATTTTGAATATTTCAAATGTTCAGATGTTTTTAGAACCTGTTCTTTTTCTCCAATATGAAAACCTGAGATTTCTTTTTCAAGGAATTCTTTTCCAGTAACTCTATAAACATAAATATCTATTTTTCCCACTTGTCTCGACAATGTATTTTGATGAGTAAGTTTTCATACTGTATTTTTTTCTTTCTGAGATTTTGAAGTTATTTAATTCAAAAATTTTCATTTTGAACATTATGTTTTTAAATGTTACACCTAAAAAAATTTAATTTATTATATAATTTATAATTTTATTTTAAGTTTCAGCCAAATTATACGAAGGTTCATTTTTTTATAACTGGAACTCGTGCTACTTTGATCTATTTTCCTTTTACTCACAAGCAAAGCCAATATTCTCATATTGCATTTCCTGTCATCCTGAAGCCCATTACAATACTGTCATTGAACTTCCTATCAAAACATTATTTCCCTCTTTCGCTTCCTTTTGTTTTAAATTGTTTTTTATTGTCCATTGATTTCAATTACCTCTGCTAAAAACTATTTATTTATTCATATTTATTGTATTTACAGTTCAACTATCAACAGTTTTTTAATTAGTATTTTTTTAAACATTCAAAAATATTTTGCAGTCCCACCACAGAAATCTTACTCTCTTCTCCATTTTCATTCATCTAGGCCTTGCAGACATTTGCATCGACTACAGCTTAGAGCTCCGAACCTGCATTGGGCTCCGCCCTAACACATGTTTTTCAATAGAGATGTAAGAAAACGTCAGTCATCAGGTAGATGAAGGGATCTTCTGGAAAATACAGCAGTATTTTCCCAATGCAGTTTTACTTTCTCGCTACCGCTTAAGCAGTATAAAGGAAACCCCATCTCGATCAGGTTTTTCGTCCAGTTTCCCTGATCCATTGAGCAAATGCTGAGATGGCACCTTGTTTTGCTTCTGGACATAAATGTAACTTCATTTACTGTGCACGTCTTCTAGAATTCAGTGGGAAATACAATTATTCAAATTATCGTTTCCATGTTGTCGCGGCAGGAAGTAATAAGAGCCAAAATTTACTGCTTATTTATCCTTGAAAATAGATTTTACTACATGGGAGTTTTTTGTTTTATTTTCTCCCTTTCAAAATTCAAAATTTATTGCTTATTTATCCTTGAAAATAGATTTTACTACATGGGAGTTTTTGTTGTTTTTTTTTCTCCCTTTCAAAATCCAAAATTTAAGTAGTGTATGACTTAGTGTAGGGATCACAGAATTTTGAAAATGTGCACACAATTCACTTTTCCCCATAGCACGTCATACGCAGTTTTTAACTGTTTCTTGACGTAAAATAAATAAATAAGTAAAGTTATGTAACACTGCGGTAAAAGGGCGAATTTTCGACACTAAAACGTATCTAGGACCCTGAAAACGAAAACGTTAACTAATCCAGTTGCTCATTGTAGGGGGAAATCCTTTAACACGTGGTGCAGCCATAATGCATGTTTTTGGGGTCTCTGATACCGAAAAATCCAATGACAGCAAAACGTCTGTAAGTTCGTGTGTCTGTCTGTCTGTGAACAACGCTAGCGGCTAAATCGTTCCGAAGATTTTCTCATAAATTAATATTCTCCAAGCAATCTGACTGATGTCGCAGCACGATAATTGGGCATGAAATATAAGCATGTTAAATTTTGTTTAAACGATTTTTCCTCAAAAACGGCACCTTCAATTTTGATTAAAATTTGACCTGGGATAACATATAACGCTTAAGAGAATGGTGCAGATCACATCTACGTTGAATATTCTGATTTTGATAATTGCAAAAATTCAAAATTTTTTCAATGTCTTTTTAACTGCAATTATGAAGGTAAAACATTTTTTCTTAATTAAGTGTGTTCTTTGAAAACAGATCTTCAAATAATATCACGTTAAATTTTTCAAAAATGTGTGTACTTTTTGCGTATATTGGAAAAGGATTTGAAATGGTAAATTTGAATTTCCAGCATTTCGTTTGAGGCGGTGTCAATCTGTAAAAATAACTTGAGAGGCGGAGTCAGTTTTATATTCTGAAAATCCTACGTTGTCTGTTGCCTAGTGTTGTCGGTTGCATTTGTCATGAACATTTAAATGCGTTTTTTAAACAAATTATTCATATTTTTCAAGTCAAAGTGCAATTCTTCACGTCTCCGTGAAATTCTCTTTCTTTAGAGGCCTCATTTATAAAGATTGGTGGAGTGTGAGAGCCGCAAAAAAGTGTGTACTACTGAAATAATATAGGAGACGATAAATACAATGAAGCCAATTTACTTCGAAGATACTTCTGACACAACTCCATTTCGTTGTGGTGCTCCATTGTGCTAACTTGTCGTCACATATCCAACAAAAACAGGTACGTCCGTGAATATTGCGGGAAGAGCCAAAGAGGGAGAAATAAACAAAAGATAGTCGCTCAAGGAAGACAGCAAGGAGCGTTTCAGCTCAAATTCTCCGCCGCCGTCGACGACGATGGCGACGAGGGCGTCGACGGCGGAGGCGGCAGCGTACGCTAGTTCAAATATTTGCCGTTCCTCGTGTCTGTTTGGCTGCAGCGGTGTGTGTGTTCTCCTGACTGGATCAGGGCGAGTTGTATTTACTCCGAGATTTCCGTGGTGCGGTGCATTCCTTTCTTGTTT
Source organism: Teleogryllus oceanicus (assembly GCA_964035755.1). Taxonomy (NCBI): domain Eukaryota; kingdom Metazoa; phylum Arthropoda; class Insecta; order Orthoptera; family Gryllidae; genus Teleogryllus; species Teleogryllus oceanicus. Next base: position 13,286,040 of record CAXIVR010000007.1, read on the forward strand.
GGTTTTCGCAGCTTCCGCAAACGAAGAGGAATAAAAGGTACACAAAAATACACTCATGGAGTCGTGCAGTAAATGTGTTCTTTCTTTCGCGCTAAAGCCAATGTAGAGAGATGTGAAAGTCTGTGTTCGAAGAAATGAAAAGTTAATAATATTTACAAAATTCTTTTTTTTACAAATACTGCGTTGAATGTGAAAGAGCTTTCCATTCATAAAAAAAAACTTTTCGTTATTTTTCCCAAAAAGAGAAATCGGTTTCTCTTTTTGTAAAAGAATGCTTTTAAGAGCATTTGTACTTTACATTTAACAAAGGAAAAAGCTCCCTGTTATCCTAATTCAACCCTCCTGGAGTAAAGTAAATTTCATTACGGCAAAGTGAATTAATTTTTGAAATTGCAACTCTGAAATTTGTATCGTAAGAGAACAACTTTTATCACCTTAATGCTTTAGTTCTTAATTATTGCCTATATGTTAAAAAGTAAGCAAATTGATCACAAAGAAAAACGGTATGGCAGTGTCCACTACAACACTGGAATATGTTAAGAGAATCTTATGAGATTAGACGAATCGTCGCCACAAAAGCTGTGCTCATTACAAAAATATACATAACTATCTAGTAATATTATGTTTTTCCTAATATAATTAACTACAAAGCTCAAGTGTTGTAGGCTTTATAAATGCGACCGTTTCCAAGTCCATAACGAGATATGTCTAAAGCCCGCTTACGCGCTAACCTTCCAGTACAATATATGCAAATATGAACTTTGTAGAAAGTTATTACAGAAATGTGAAAATATGAGTTATTATAATAATTGGACCCATGCAAACATTTCTCAATTTATTAATCACTGTTTTTAAAAGAAAATGTAACTTCATAATTGGAGCGATCAGATCTTCAACTGAACGGTGCTTTATGTCAGTGCAGAAACAACGCGATAAACGATATCATGCTGCCAAGTAATTACAATAAACAGAAATATTAAATAAGTGTGATTTTCAACATTCAAATAGTCAATTAATTGTACGCAGAGTTTGAGATTCTGCACCCATTTCACGGAGCAAGTATTTCCAGAAAAGCTTAACCTTCAATAATGTAATTGATGGTTCAAAACTGTATATTATAGCATGAAGATCATAACTTGTATTTTTACTATCTTTACTAGTCTATTACCTTTAAATACTGTTACAAAAGGCTCTTTAAAATGGTACCACACATATGTATTTTAAGTGTACTTTCTTAAGTGCACTGTTAAGCTCTATAAAGGAAAACAATTTTTTTGAGTGTTCTTTAGTATTAATTCAATTGCCACCACCCTGTCACAATATAGGATACCGTTAAAAGTATTCGTTCCCGCCATAGCTCAGTGGTTGAATCTACAGCACATAAACGAGGAAACCCGAGTTTGCGACGCAGTCCGGATGACAATTATTTGAACATATTTCATTTAGTATTAATATGTGCAGCCTCAAGATGACTGATGACCAGCGTACTTACTTCCCGTGACGCGATCCCGAATTCTATTCCCGGTCGGAGAAGTAATAGAGTTTTCCTTTAAATTCGTACTAAACATCTTGAAATATCGCTAAAAGCTGTGCGTTAAAATATTGACATATTTACCATTTTAACACAAATTCAACTTTTATCATATCATATCTTGCATCATTTTTCTGACTATTGGATTATTTTCAATATTTAGAATTATTTATAATTAATTTAGTAAGTTAAAAAATACTACCTACAACACCGTCTCCAAATATGTTGAAAGTATACCATGTTTGATAGCATACCTAACGAATAAATTGGAGAGATAATACAGATACAGAAACAAGTAATCGAAAATATAGAATTCAAAGAACTTGGCCTGTTGATAATGCGTGGTGACAGAATACCAAAAATAGTTTTTGAGTGGATCCCTTCAGAGAGAAGAAAACAAGGAAGGCCGTAGAAATCATGGAAGGCCGATTCGACTATGAAGAAAAGAAGAAATCAAGAAGAGGAATAAGATGAAGAGAAGGGGAATAATAAGAAGGCGAAGAAGAAAATGCCTGGCAGACTAAAAAGCAGCGGCATATAGAATGTCAGAAACGGTCATTAAAACGGTAAGAAACTTGCTTAATAAAAATAATAATTAAAGTAAATAGTATATCTAGATTTGAGTACAATATGAACGAATATCTACATTATTGTCAGAATATTATTAATCGGTGGTAATATTGTTGGTCTTCTGTCGTCTATATATTGATTATAATTCACATTTTACAATTTAAATGTGTGTATGAGTTTGAAACACCAACCTTAACCACTCTCCACCAAACCTTATCATCACGCCTCGTCACTGTCCACATAAATATGCCATGTTCATCATATAATAATAATAATTATTATTAATAGTAGGAAATATACGCAAAATCATTTATCATTATCAATGTTTTCAGTTTCTCTCAGGGCTTGAACTTTTGACTTGATATGTCTTCGCTTGTATGCTGACGAGATTCCCCTCTTTCTAGTTTTTTAGGGTAATTCAAGAATACGTACGCAATTTAGCTTCTCAAACCTCAATGAACCAATTAACAGAACTTATTAACATTTCACTGATTCTTTTTTCCTTTTCTTTCTTTTTCCTTTCATTTCTCTCACCGTTCCATTCATCCCGATTTTTTTACGATTTCCCATCAAACTCGTCCTCCCTCGCTTTTACTCCTGTCACCCATGTGTATATCTTCATCCCAAAATTTGGGGCGTATTTTTCATTAAATGACTCCCTTTATTATGTACTATTGTAATATAAATTCTAAATGTGGTCAGGCGAAAGAGCAGGCTAAATGGCCTGAGCCTCGCCACCAATAAAGACATTTATTTATTTATTTATGTTCAAACGCGTTATAATACGGCACAAACGAATTAATAGCACAACCACTCTCGCATTACCCGCATTAGCTAATACACACGGACTAGCGCTGACCATCGCAGGCTCGCAGCGTGGGCGGCCCACCTGTTCGACCGCCGCGCCGGCTGAGGCGAGAGGGCGGGCAGCTTACCTTAGCCACGTGACGCGACGTCGTGGCGGCCGCCCCCGCCCCCGCCCCCCGCCCCCCGCGGCCGCCCCCGCCCCGCCGCCGGCGCGTCGGCTCCTGCCCCCGCCCCCGCCCCCGCCGCCGAGCGCGTCGGCTCCCGCTGGGAACCCTCCGCCTACCGCCCCGCCCACGCTGCTCAAGCGCTGGCCCGTTTGCGTCTCGGCCATTAGAGTGCGCCAAGCCAAACCCCGCGCCGGATCCGGTGGCCTCGCCCCCCCCCCCGATGAATGCTGGCGATTGTTCGTAAAGGAGTTCATGCGATTGTGTTTCGCGGCAGGTGCTCCGATTTCAATAACGTAGCGTCCTTTTAACATATTTAAACTATTTAGTAGTAGTATCTTGCAGACTCAATCAGACGTCACGAAGGCACGAGTGTTATATTTTCTACATTTCTTTCCAAGCACCTAACTTTGTACCCAATCACTGGATTACAATGGCAAAAGAACAACCCGATATATTCTCGGGGAGTGACTGATTCAGATAAGGGAGAAACGCGTGACTGTCAAATCCTGTGTCTTATTCTGAATTAGGATGCTCTGACCTTGCCCATGAATGCTGGCGATTGTTCGTAAAGGAGTTCATGCGTTAGCATACTTGTGCAGTTTTGTGAACGCACGTAAGGTGCAATGTACGTTCACGCCACTGCGGTGCGACCATTCCTACCCTTACGGGCATCTATGGCCAATCCTGCAACATGAAAAGAAAAAACAGATCAGTTAGATTTTAGCCATCTGGCGCGCGCATTGCGTGTGCTGAAATTCAAAGCTTATATTTCAAGTCTCATTTCGCTGTTTCAGATTTCTCTTACTCCAGAAATTGTTTTGGTTGCTTATACTTCGCCCGTTGATCGGGTTCGTATGAAGCGACCTCGGAAATGAGAGTGTTTTCCGAGTCAGTGGCTGTTTTGAAAAAAATAGTACTAATTCTTTTAAAATGCTCTTTTAGCAGTGGCATTAAAACATCGCGATGCAAATTTTGAATTAAAGTGTATGAGTTCATGCGATTGTGTTTCACGGGAGGTGCTCCGCTTTCAATAATGTAGCGTCCTTTCAGCATATTTAAACTATTTAGTAGTAGTATCTTGCAGACTTAATCAGACGTCACGAAGGAACGAGTGTTATATTTTCTACATTTCTTGCCAAGCACCTAACTTTGTACCCAATCACTAGATTACAATGGCAAAAGAACCACCCGATATATTCTCGGGGAGTGACTGATTCAGATAAGGGAGAAACGCGTGGCTGTCAAATCCTGTGTCTTATTCTGAATTAGGATGCTCTGACCTTGCCCATTAATGTTGACGATTATTCGTAAAGGAGTCCTTGCAATTATGTTCCGCGACACGTACTCCGTCTTGAATAATCTAGGGACCTTTTGTGATATTTATTCTATTTAGTAGTATCTTGCAGGCAACCAGACGTTTGACGGAACGGGGGAGATTTTCTGCTGAGACTGTATTTTTGTCACCTTTTTTTTATTGGTTATTTAAGGTCGCATCAACATCTAGGTCATTAGCCTCCACTATTGGAGTTAACGTTATGATAACTGTGAAGATGAAACAAAATGGTGCTGACAAGGGGTGAAAGGACGAACGCAAATACAACCATGCCCGAGGGACTCGAACCCACGACCCTGCCGTCCGAGATCTCTACGACACTACTGTCTTGGCGATCTCTGCCACCGTGCCGACTTTGGCACCTTTATACTATTTAGAATCTTGCAAAGTTTTTTCGTTATGGTTTTCACTATTAACTACTTTTCCTGCCTGCACTACAGCATAGGGAGAAAATGTGTTGTAATCACCTTAATACTATTTCAAACTTTTTGATCTGAAATACGTTTTCAAGGTTCATTTGAACTGTAATTTTGTATAAACGTTGTAAAGTCTATGTATCACCCGAAGTATGTCATATTGTATTGCATGTAGGAATACATGTGTGTGTAAGGAAAGAAGATGGGTAAGATTGGCACTGATGATGATGCGAGACAAACAATTTTGAACCCGAAAATCCGAATATCTGTTTATATGGATGGATGAGTCACACATAACTCTGTCAGATTAAAAGCTTCAGAGCCGAAACATGTTAAATAAGTCGGAAGTGAGATGTGGGTGTATCGTACCGGGGATAATAATTCATTTTCAGATATTTTTGTATTTCGGAGTACTTAATATGACCCCTGTGACATTTTCAAATTTTTGAATAATTGCTGCAACTTTTTTTTCGCAAATAGAGGGAATTGCATCTATAGATGTTGTATAGTTCCGATTTTTATTAAAATCTCTGAAATTTGAAAAATTGCCAAAGTTCAAATACTTTTTAACACGCCATACACCTCCAATGTTAAAACCAGAGATTTGTTCCTCAATGCAGTTTACTTATTAATTGTAGATATTTAATGGCTTATCTTTAAAATGTGTGAGTAGCTATTATACTAGGGTTTTTCTAACGTGGCATCTGTGAGTAGTACCTCCAAGATGGAATTCGGCACGACTTTTTGCGTCATTCTCAGTCCTGCCACTAGAGTCGCATGATCTACAGCACTGCTTGATACGGTCGCGATCATGCGACATCTTGCGGCAGGACCAAGAAAGACGCAAACATTCGTCCATCTTGAAGACACTACCCACAGATTTCACATTAAAAGAGCAAGTATAAGTAACAACACTAACAAAAGGGAGTGTTTCGGTATGCCGTGCATTCTCACTAATTTCATTCGGTACTCAAACTTTAAATATTCTGAAACGTTTTTAGCTCATTAAAGAAACAAACAATATATGTTTCTATGTGTATTAATCAGGTTATAAATCGATACCTAAAAGGACGGCGAACTGGTAAGTCTTCAGAATTTCTCCCGAGATTGTTCGTAATGTAGTTCCTACGATCGTGTTTCGTGACAAGTACTTCCCCTTGAATTATGTATACTTTTTGTAAACTACAACCGTCTTGAATTTCACTGCCCCGAAGCTTTCTCCTGTTTGATCAACTACTGCTTAACTTGTGTCACAAACGAATACGTTCTAATACTGTAGAAACTTGCACCATTTACCCACATAGAGGAAACTAGCAACACACGATAAGCAAAACCCTAGCTAATGCATGAGTTAATAAGTGAAAGTGAATATTGATTACGGGCGCGTGAGCTTCTGACGTTACGTATCCCGTAAGTGTGGTGGACAATATTGACGGTCTCAGTGGGATATGAGATCTGGCGCCGACCGTCTCTTCGGCATGCGCATTATTTCCTTTCTGATGTTTCCTCCTACTAGGAGAGGCACCAGTCGATCCAAGATCTACGCCTCCGACTGATCACCCACCGCCTGTGTTATTGTTTTGCGTGCAAGAATATATTTCTGTGTAAGGGAAGAAAAAAAGGAATATGTATGATGAAGGAAAGATCGCAAGCGGGCAGTCCACCATTTTAGAAGGAACTTCGGCATTGCCGTGATATTGATGAGAAAAACACGGGAAACTACGGATCAGAGCAACCGTCAGCTAGAATTCTTCTAATGATTGAATTCGACCCAGCTCTGTAGGTCGTCCCGACAACTCTTCATCACCGGTACTTGAAGCGTACGATTTGCGTCAACGAAGCTGCAGGAGCAACGTCGTTAACACGGAGCTACGCTCGAGAGTCGCTTCGCGTTTGAGAGTACATCTCCACGTGCTCCGTGGATCGATACGCGATCGAGAGCGATAGAGATTATTAACAACCGCTCACCCTCGCAGCGTCGGTTCACGCGCCGCGAATTATAAAATTACGAATGATTTTTTTTTTTTTCAAAAAAAAAAATACGAGAGCGCGTCACTTTAAGCGGCAAATTAGCGCGGAGCGGCCCATAAGGACGCAGCCAGGCAGCTTATCGTGCCCTCGCGCGGGTTCGCCCGCGCCGCTGCCGCCACCGCCGCCGGCGGGGTAATTAATTTAATATCTCGACACTGGCAGCGTGCGCGTCGCGCAGCCACCACCGCCACCACCTCCACTTTCCGCCCCCACTTCACCCCCTCGTTTCCGTTATTTACTCCATCGCCACCGCTGCCGCTGCATCTGCCGCCTCCACGGCCACCTTCGCGGATTTGGTGTACAACGGTCAGCGTACCGGACTGTTGTACCCGAGTTTGCGGGTTCAAACCCGATCGAAGCCGAAAAAATCCTTCGTACGGCTTCCTTCGGAGGGGAAGTAAAGCCGGTTGTCCCATGTAGTAGATTTACTGCATGTAAAAGATCCTCAAGCCTAAAAGACACCTCTGAGCAAACTTAGATCCGCCTGTTTCGCCGCCCAAGGTAATACCTCCTTTCTCCGCTAGGTGGTGAAAGGAGCGTAGTAAAATTTGCGTGGTTAGGAGGAGGAGCGGGCCTGATGGCCCAGGTCTCTCCACGAAAAATAACGCATTAACTAACTACCAGTGGCTCTATATCACCACCAACGCCGCGACCAACATAGCACAACACCACGACCAAATCACCAACTGTACCGCCACCGCCACCAACACCACCACCGCCAACTTCATTAGCACCAACACTCCCGCCCCCTACAACAGTCCCACCACCGCAGACAGCGTGGCCTCCAACATCACAAGTGCATGCGACAAAAGAAAACTCCGAGGCCAGCACAACGTAGGACACCGTCGCTACCGCAGCCACTTACTCTACGTTCATCCTCGACCGCGCTTCCGAGATATCATGAGCTTCTTACGGCTCAGCGCCAGTGCTTTCCAGACCGCTTCACCGCCGTTATCATCCTCTACCACCGTCACGACCGTCGCCACGCTGACTTCCCATTTCGCCACCGACTTTGCCGCTGCTTCTCAGACATTTTACGACTCATCGTCGCCATCGTTATTCAAATCCCTATGCTTCCACCACCGTCAGCAGTCTGTCTTCTTCTGCCACAGTCATCGCTACCAGTTCTCCTGCCTTTGGCGCTCACGAGTGACATTCTGGCCTTCCCTTCTCCACAGTGCCAACATGCCACCATCCAACCGCCGCCCTACCATCCCTCGTAATCACAGCCGTTGATTCTCAGATACTCTACGACCCACCGACGAGAGATGCTTGAGTCTTAGGTGGCTCAGAGTATTAACTGATACTACTGTTATGTCTCTGACTGGAAGGTCCTAGGGTCCAAGACTCGACGTGGCAGGGTTTTCTACGCCAGCTAGGTAGCGAGGTCGAATTTACCAGCTGTCTGGAGAAGAATTCTAGTGGCTGACTACTCTCATCGATCCGTTTGTTTTGTTTTTTGATCAGTGGACGAATGCTGGATCCGAACATCCGAATGCTGGATTCAAACATCCGAACCGGCCCGCGTGCAATCTGGCCTTTATCTTACTTGCTCTATCGTCATCACTTACACACAACCTTCTATGCATTACGCTATCACACCTGTCGGACGAACATCCGAAAGTTTGGTGCTTGTGGTGACCCGTTGGTGGGAAATACCTGGCAGGAGAAAACCACGTTTGCTGAAGTGTAGTTCGGCGTCGGTTATCTCTATCCTTCAGAAAATCTTCCGACGAATATACATTCCCACATTAAAGTTATATAAAAATCCAGAATCCATAAAAAATTCAAAAGTATGTCTTTTCAGTTATTTTTCTCCGTTCATTTTCAGACAGATGTTGAAACAATTTATTTGACAATTTGTTACGAACAGTACATGATTCTCTTTTCACATCTCTACTCACGCACAAGGTCGGAGAGAATGCAAATAGACGGATCTTACTTTCCCATGACCTAGAAGTTTGATTCGAAACTGCAAGTGCATGGTACTCACATGTCAAGCCTAGAGTTCGAGTAACACCAACTGAAGAAGAGGGGTATACAAACGAGCAAGTATAAAATAGAACAATGGATAAATTTTATACTTTATTATGATTCCAGTACGTAAAATTCATGGATTGTGCCAAGAACAGTGAACATAATCACTTATAAACAAAGATGAAATAAATGATAAGGAAATGGCAAATATTTCTTTAACTTAAGTGACTAAAAACATTCTGTTTTAAGTAATAAGGAAATGTTTTGGCAAACGTATCTCGCTATTTTAGACAAATATGGACTAACATTCTTTCGTCATCTTGCCTGGTTTGGTAGGTTACTTCAGCCACACCCTTTATGTCTTTCCCCTCGTCACAACTCGCCCCCAGCTCCCCCACCTTCGTCTCCGGCAGCTCTTCCCGTGGATAATTGGGTCCGCGGGGCTGCAGCAGCGCGGGCGCAGGGAGCAAGTTCCTCTCTCCTAACTCAGCGCGTTTCACACCGCAAGCACGTGGCGCTGGCGGCCCGCCCCTTCCGCCGACACGCCACATTCCCCTCCCGGCGTGGCTTGAACGGCCAGCCCGCAGCCCTGCCACTCCTGCTTTCCCACCGCCCCCGCCGCCCCCGCCGCCCCCGACGCCCCCGACGCCCCCGACGCCCCGACGCCCCGACGCCCCGACGCCCCCGACGCCCCGACGCCCCGACGCCCCGACGCCCCGACGCCCCGACGCCCCCGACGCCCCGACGCCCCGACGCCCCGACGCCCCGACGCCCCGACGCCCCGACGCCCCCGACGCCCCGACGCCCCGACGCCCCGACGCCCCCGACGCCCCGACGCCCCGACGCCCCGACGCCCCGCCTCCCTCGCCGCCCCGCCACCCCCCCGCCCCGCCGCCCCGCCGCCCCGCCACCCCGCCGCCCTCCGCCGCCTCCGCCGCCTCCGCTGCCTCCGCCGCCTCCGCCGCCCCCGCCGCCCTCGCCGCCCCCGCCGCCTCCGCCGTCCCCGCCACCACCACCGCCCCCGTCGCCCCGCCGCCCCGCCGCCTCCGCCGTCCCCGCCACCACCACCGCCCCCGTCGCCCCCGCCGCCCCCGCCGCTCCCGCCTCTCCCGCCGCCCCCGTCGGCTCCGTCTCCCACATCACATCAGACGTCCTCACCAACCCTCGTCGCCCACGCGCGTCCCTCCACCACACATGTGCCTTCCACCCCCGCCTGCCCACCTAACCCACGCTCTCTTTCCTTCCCTGCACTTCCGCTTTTCCCCTTCGTGCGCCCCAGCCGCTTTCCCCAACCGCTCCCACCTCCACCATGCCTAGAGGTGACTCGCCCTCCGTTCCCTCGACTCCAATCACCCGCCGTCCTCACCGCCACCATCCTCATTCTCACCACAAATTCACCGCCTCCGTCTCACACGGTTTTCGGCGGTGGGCGTGGCGGAGGGGCCGTTGGAAGAGTTAAGCGTTGTTTATATCACGTTCCCCTAGCCTGCCGAGGGACTGTTGACTTATTAACTGCACTTATTAAACCTGAATAGTGTCCACGCCCCCTTCTCGCGCTCGCGGTGTGTTGAAGTGCGAGCGAAGAGGGGAGCTGCGTGTGTAAAATGTGAGTATTTGTAAGCGATAGCGGCGCGATTAGAATCTTTAGCCCCTTTTTTGAACTTGTGTAATTAGCACGCGGGTCGCGAGGATGTTTTTTATGCTCTTGGCGTACGTGCTCACAGCGCTTTATCTGATTTGCAAAATCGTCGCGTTGTACAAACATCACCAGGAAAAAGAGGGAAATGTATGAGTGTTTACAATGAAAGTTCAGTTTTACATATTTCTTGACGTGGCGATGTAGTTATTAGTGGTTTTAGAAATGAATTAATTTTGCAAATAAATCTTCAGGCCTTTTCTTGTACAATTTATTTTTACGATCATACGTATATAACATTTGCGTATTAGATCAATAATGAATGTTAAATATCTTCTTACTTAGAAGATTAATCTTTTTAGTGTTAATATTATTGCTGTTATTGTGATGATTATAGCTATAATCTTCTCCCCAGACAGAAATTGGTTCATTACCACACAGTATTTACGTACTAAAGAGAATGTGATTAAAATTTATATTGCATTTGTACAGCATTCGCTACAATCATTAATTTCGCGTTAAACATTGAAAAGATCGAGAAAAATCGTACATAAGGAAGTAGTAACAAAACATGAAGAACCCTGAAAACATGAAGTTCTGCCAGAACTTCGTTTTCCGCCCAGCAGCTGCAAGCTCTGACGATGATCGCTACGCGATCGAAAAGATCTTTAGAAGAAATATAGATTTGATACCAGACAACCTCTGTTTATTTACTGTGAATTAACGAGGTATCTATATCACCAACAGTCTAATTAATTTCGTAACATATTTAAATCCAGTCTTATTTCCACTGCACAGTATATTCTTTACGACATGTTATGAAGACTTTTTTATTTGAGACTTGACTTTTTTTATCTTAACTCGTGTCTTTTATCATTACACTCTTTTATGAGTGATATAACAACTAACAGTTTCCGAAAGTTTACAAGACCTTATAGCAAAATATTAATGATAAAACCAAATTATATTCCTTTTACGATCACAAACAAATAATATCATATTAAACCGTAAATAACCAATGAACGTAGATTATTTTGTTTTTAATTTTAATATTAACACTCTATGAAACAAGGTAGCGTGGGTCTAGTGAGCACTCCCTCTGTCCCTCTCCCTCTCTCACTCTCTCCCTTTCTTTTTTCTTTTTTTCCCCCCCCCTTCTCCCATTCTTCCCTTTCCTTCTCTCTTTCTCTCTCCCGTTCTTCCTCTCTCTCCGTTCTCTCTCTCCGTTCTTCTCTTCTCTCCCTTCTCTCTCTCCCGGTTTCTCTCTCCCGTTCTCTCTCTCCCGTTTCTCTCTCTCCCGTTCTCTCTCTCCCGTTCTCTCTCTCCCTTCTCTCTCTCCCGTTCTCTCTCTCCCTTCTCTCTCTCCCGTTCTCTCTCTCCCGTTCTCTCTCTCCCGTTCTCTCTCTCCCGTTCTCTCTCTCCCCCGTTCTCTCTCTCTCTCTCCCGTTCTCTCTCTCCTACTCTTTTTGGCATTAAAGAAGATCTGACTCATAATATTCTTCCCCATTCACTCAACAGTTTCTGAAACGCAGTGAAATTCAAAAGAGATAACTGGACATCTGAACGCAGAGTGCAAGCTAATGTTTTTAACATCGCTGTTACCACCAGCTGTCGGAAGCAAGCCAGCGTCTTAGACGAGTCCGTCGGATTATAACGCACGAGAGCAGGAAGAAAGGCTTTCAGTGTCTATGAAGAAACGAAATAACTTTTTTCCTCGCAGAAAAGCAGCTTAAAAAGTTGGCGATACTTGAAATCTCGCTCGGAGCCTCCCTGTCCAAGTTGTTGAGAACCCGCTCTCAACTACTCTCCTGGAACGCTGTCGTCAGAGATGGCACCATCATCGCTGCTCATCGCAACATTCTTTTCTCCTCTCTTTTCCGCCCCGCCCTCTTCACTTCCATTGCCGTTCCCTTCGCGAAAATGTAACTCGTTCAGTACTGCGACACAATATTATTTCTATTGGAGAGACACCGCATTATGTGGCTCAGAGCATCAACTGATGTCTCTGCAGTGCCTCTGGCCGGGAGATCCTGTGCTTAGAGTATGGTGATAGGATTTTCGGCACTAGCTAGATAGCTAGGTGGAATTCAACCGCTGTCTGGAAAAAAATTCTAGCGGCCGGCTGATCTGATCGGTTGTTCCCGTGATTTCTCCGACGAACATTACGTGGGCTACCATCCCACACATCTACTTTTTCTATCAGCGGAATGAATCCCTGAGGTGGGCATCACCCCATTCTCCCCAATCAATATCTGGGTGGGGCTACCCTGCCAGGTCAGAGCTCCTAGCTATCCAGGCTTCTACCGTAGTCCAATCAATGAACAAGACCCTCCTCTTTGCCCGGAGTATCGGGCCACTGCCATGATGAAGTCGAGCCTATCAGGGGACCATCCGAAGGCTCGGGGTCCTCTTTTTGTGTCCTCATTCCCTGCACCTTGAAACTATTGACGTGAGTATCGCCAGGACCTAGGATACCCTACGTTCCCTTTCTGGACTTCTATATCTGGGATTTATACGAATGCCCCTTGGATCAATCCAGTCCAAGGGTAGGTGCCATTGATCCAATTACGGTTACAGGGCTAGCCTGGCAACATGGGGTTTGTATATGCCTTCTCACTTCCTCCACCTTGAAGCTAACGACGTGAGTTCCGCCGTGAAACGTAGGGTCCGGGTGGTCGTCTACAACTCTCCATTAGAGATCGTGATCATCTACGTGGCCGCGATCCCCCCCCCCCTGTGGGGTCCACCAGTGAACGTTTTGATTAGTTGCTCCTCATTTAGTAATACATTTCTAAATTCCAGTGCGAGCATAAGTTGAAAGAAATGTATTCAGTTCCCGGCCATGTGAGAGATGTCTGTAGTTACGCTTGATTCCCACACACTGAAACGTTTTTTACGCGCAAAATGTAAATATTTGATTGGGTATCCACCTCATCTCAAACTGAACGTACCGACCGAATTCTCATACTCAGTGCGTCACTGCATACGTTACAGCTGATAGTGACAGCAAAACGTCAAGGAAGACACCCTTTACCATTAAATATTTACTGTTGCGTTTTAGAAAAGAAAATTTTGTTTATATTCTTGGTAATTAAAGAACTGTTTAAAGAACTCTTTCAAAGTATATTTATAATGTACTTTGTCATTGCAATATTCGTGAAGACTGCTTTTGTTAAAATATTTTCTGATTTATTATAGTTATACGATAGTATTTTATTTGGTGTCTTTGAGCAGTGTGTATTCTACGTTTTGGAAAACCATTTTTTTTTGTGGATTTGTTCAGGAGCATATTTGCTGCTGCAGAACACTAGTTAATTCTTAAAAGTATAATGTGCACATACAATACGCAATACCTATTTACTTTCAATTCACTTTTCCATCGTGCCAAACCGGAAACGACGAGTCCTAAAGTCATACAACTAGATTATCGTATCCCATGGGATACGATACTAGTTCGATCGTTTATGAAATAATCTCCCAAAGGAATTCCTTTTGACCTTCAATTGCATTTTTGAGAAATTTCCGTATCTCGTAGGACGGATGTCCCGAAACTCTTGACGTTGCGTTCCATTGTGAAACTATTTTTCCTTTAAATCAATCAGCATTTTTCAAAGAAATTTTACTAGCATGTAAAATTATGCATCTTTTTCTAAGGTGCTACAATATTCTCTTGAATGTCTTGGCTTTCTCCACAATTGCCTTCCATTTTCCTCTCTCTTGAACCACCTCGTGCATTTCCTGATCCCAAGTCTCTTAATGTCCTACATAACATCATCTTTCCATCTGATTTTCGGTCTCCCTTTCTTGCTGCAGTGGGGTTCCAATTATAAATTTTGACCATTGTTTTCCTTGCACTCACCATAGGTCTCCATACCAGCCAAGCTGAAGCAAGATAATATGATTTTTAATGTCTTTAGATTTTATGATGGCTTCAATTTCATGATAATACTTCATCCTCCAGAGGTCGGCCGCAACCTTTATGGGACCAAAGATTTTTCTTATTATTTTTCTTTCAAACACATTTAGCCTTCTAATGTCATTTTCCTTCAGGGTGCAGGTTTCTGCACCATACAGGTCTAATTCTACAGGTCTTATTGCGACTTTATAAAGTCGACGTGTTGCTCTTTTCGTGAATAGCTTACTTCTGAATAGATCTATATTGGCAAGGTAAGCCCTGTTCCCTGCAGCAATTCTTTCAGTTATCTAATCTTCGGTTACATTGTTCTTATTTACTCTTGAAAGATTCTGTATCAGATTCTTAAATAGTATTCTACCAAATGATATCCTTCTTGCAACTTTGGTTAATTTTTTGGAGATGTAGCTATTATCGGCACCCCACTCTGCCAGAAGAGTGACGGATCGCAAACGAGCAAACACTCAAAATATTTTTAAAATTAAATAGGAGCAATGGTAAGCACGTCATGACTGACGTATTATAATTACAATGTGCAATCCAAGGAAATCCCGTTCAAAGTTGGAATATAGTATGCTGCTGCTTTCACCTTCAAAATAATTATTTACAAATTGTTGAATTTTCGGACGAATCCACTGAAGCAGTGCTTTGTCGAAGGTGTTAATTGTAATGTTAAAATTCTCGTTTTATATATGTCCAATGAATATTTACAAACCAAATATCAGAAGAAACATAATTTGTTTTTTCTCAACTAATTTTTGTACCACGTCAAAGACGTTTTTATGGAAAGAAATTTATACAGTTTCATGTGTGTAAATCGAAGGGAGTGCATTACAGGTTCATAAAACAGTTTTTGAGGTTCCAAGGCTTAAGAGTATTAAAATACATGGAATAAATAATTTCAGGGTATAATATAGAAAAAAATATGTCTCTCAAATTTCTGTTGTACCTTTTAGAGTACAGTCTGTGAGATGAGTGATAGAAAAGCATACATTCTCTATTTCAGCGATTTATTTGTTAGGGTCTAAGAGTCCGTTAATAAATTCTCGGAAATTCTCAAAAAATACTCATTCAAAACATGTTACGTTGAAGCTCAGAACGTCGGTTTATATTTAATTCTCGTTTTATTAGGCCTTTTGTACAAACTGGTTTCATTTAAGCAGATTCTATTCACTTAACTTTCTGTTTAATGTACAGACAAGTATCATAAAATCAATTGCAAAATATAGAACAGCATGATAAATCTATTGCAAAATATAGTACCTGTTCAGCTGCTAATCATATATTCTCCTCCATTACATCAGAAATTTTTAAAACAGTTTCACCAATATTTCCTTCATTTGACAGCTCTTCCTTCGCAGTGACTACCGTCTTAGAGTTTATGTGACTTTCAAGACCTACAGCAACGTATAATTAGAAAAGTGAAGCAAACTTCTTTCGGTGTACTTATTATTATTATTATTATTATTATTATTATTATTATTATTATTATTATTAATATAGGGTTATCAATAGTCTTTCTGGAAATGTTAAACTCCTCTACCGATACATCTTGCATTGGTTACCAACAATGCTTGCCGTCATCATAACCGTAGGGACATGAACGAACAAACTTTTCCATACCTTCCCTTCTATACTTGCTACTGTCAACTCAATCATCACCAACAATACGAACTCACAAACGATGATTGGGGTCTTATTTTCATTTTTCGAACATTATTCCTATGATATTTCTCTTGCCATCATGATCGGGAAGACTATAGTTATATTTCTATCACCAGCACATCCCTTTAAAATATACAATTCCATCTTGCACCATTGGCTCTTTTTCCGCTTATCTTTCTTCATATTATTGAACTGCTTCTGAACGACGGCACTACGTTTGCTGCCTAAGACCCCGAGAATTGGACACGAGGAGGTGGGAACAACATACAAATGGAATGGAGGAAGAAGCGGTGGGAAAGCTTGCCTTAGCTGTACTATCCGCCCACTCTCTCTCTCTCTCTCTCTCTCTCTCTCTCTCTCTCTCTCTCTCACACACACACACACACACACACACATTCTCTCTCACTCACACACACACACACACACACACACACGCGCGCACACGCACATACACACTCACTTGTTTCTTTCCTTTCGCCATCGAAGCGTTGACCCCTCCCAATCCAGTCGCTCCGCGTCATTTTATCTGTTTTCCGTATTTTTCTTGCAAAATTGGAAAAAAGCAGGAAACGATAAATTTCGAGACACACTCCACTGTTGCCTTTGATAAAATATTTTAGCCTCCCAGTGTATTGATTTTCAATTGCTTGACCGGCGTAAAGCGAAAATATATCACGGCTCCAAGGAGAGAGAAGATGGAGTGCTGGTATCAGAAACCTTCGCCAAATTGGAATGTGTGCAGAGGAGGAGAAGGGGTTAATAAAATCTTCACTAGAATTTATAGGCACCCAAGAAACGTTCGTGCAAGGTGCCAGTAAAATCGGAGTCCCTCGGCACATGTTAAAAGCTGGGGGAACAATGATAAAATTCGAAGTAATGTTTCTTTCAGAGAATGAAACTGAGGAGGAGAGGATATTATATTTGAACAGTTGGAATTGAACGATGTGCTTCCAAACTTCTATTATGGAGAACATATTTTTTTCGTATTTGGTATTATTTACATTTTGAGAATTTAAAGAATACATGTATTTAAAAGATATCTCTGAAGAAAACAGTAAATACGAAGATTTTTGCATGGTGTACTACAGATCAATACAGAGAGTATATGCAATTGTGAATAATTTCACATCTTATTGGAAATTTAAAATAATATTATCACGGTAATCTTCTTAAATTTTCGCGAAAATAAATTTATATTTTTCACATTTACTACCTTCATTTTAATTTCCAATAGTTCCATTTCTCGAATGAAAAGCATTATTTTTTTTCGATGAGAATTACGACCTTAGTGTAATTACTTGGTGTAGATGTGTCCCAGATAAATACTACTAGGAGTAAATTAGTACTAAAATAATTCAGTACTGATTAATATCATTATATAATAATCATAATTAATTATAATTGTAAATAATATTAAAAATCATTATCATTAAAACAATTCTTGTTTTCTTTCTTTGCGTATAATTTTGTCATTATATCTTAGAAAACCTTTTTTCTGAGCAATAAATACACGGAAAGTACATTGCGTGCAAAATCTGTCCTTTTAACATTACCGGTATTAGTTTTCAGCAAACCACTGGATTTGTAAAGATAATTTTTAAATATATAACTAATAAATTAGTCTACATACATAGATTATTGACGATTATAATTTAGCACTACATTTAACTTTAGTTACATAAACGTTATATTTGTATCAAAATTCAATCAATATGTATCAATATTCAACATGAATTAACATCAAACATGGAACACAAAGAGTAGAAACACCATACTGGCACAAAATGACATTATTTACTTATCTTTTTAATTCTTTGCCATTTGAGAATGGGGTCCCGCAAGGTTCGGTCTTAGGTCCTATCCTCTTTCAGTTGTACGTAAACAGTATGCCCTTGTCTATTAAAAATGGTAGAACAGTTCGGTTTGCCGATGACACGAATGTTCTTTACAAAAAAGAAGCAATATATAGTATGATTTCAGAAGTTTCAAATTGGTTTCGTAATAAATTAATCGTTAATTAATGTTATGTTACGTTATGAATCGTTATTGAACGGTTTCAATGCATTTTTCCATTTCAAATCGGCAATTGTATGCTCCATTGAAAAGGAACAATATGCAATTAGCTTATGTTAAAGTAACAAAATTTCTAGATCTCTCAGTTCAGTCAAACCTTTACTGGAATCGCAATTGAAATATATCAGAATTAAACACTAAATTAAGTTCATTACGTTACCCATTCTGAACTATTTCAAATTTCGTCAGCCTTTTGCAATCTTGCTATATTTTGCAAATTAATTCCTGCCTGAGATAATATTCGGGGGAATTATAATTATAATATTAATTAATTAATTATAATATAATTAATATAAGAAAATTATTTAAATTTGAAAAAATGTCATGCACGTGATCCCTGCAAGCCACTATTCATTGAGCTTCGTTTTTTTTCATTGCCTTACCTATTTATTTACGAATGTGTAATATATGTCAAAAATGACTTACTTAACGGTGGAAACATATTTTCATGCAATACTGATATTTATAATGACAACACCCGCCATAGACATCATGTTCATCAAGTGTAAGTACACTAACAGCTCACTACAAGAAATCAATATGCAATACATGGACGTCACATTACAACACATTCTCAAAATTTGTAATGCATTCTTAATCTAATAAATTGGTATGAATACAATTTAATATGTAAAAATAGGTTATTCTATTGAATATTACATCTAAAGATTGTATACATCATCACACATTATGATCAATTGTATTAATCTTGGTAAGTCAAAATAATTCGGAATAATTAATATACAGGTAATTGTAATGTAAAAACAAAACGTTTAATTTTCAGTACTTGATAATGATGTAAATGTTCAACGAGACGTACGAAAGAAGAGAAAATATACAATTGAAAATAAAAAACTATTATATAAGTGTCTTAAAATTGAACGGGACAATTCTAAAATAATAAGATTAATAGGCAGTTAAAAATAACTAAAATCTTTTCTGTTGCATAACAGTTTCTATACAATTAAATACTACATTGATCATCAAAAGAAAATTATGTTTATTTTAACAAAACAATGGAATGCGATAGATTAGTTTACATTTGTATTGTATAATTAAAAAGAAAAATATTTCTGTAGCAAGTAATGTACTTCAGTTCGTGTGTCAATGGCCTCCATCTCGATCGGATTTTTGTCCAGTTTCCCTGATCCATTGAGCAAATGCTGAGACGGCCCCTTGTTTTGCTTCTGGACATAAATGTAGTATCACTATGCGCACATTTGTCGAGCTCTCCTTTTGCTCGTAGTGGTAAGAGTAGAGCTGTCGACGAGCTACTATATTGTTTGCTATGCAGAATAATCAAATCTGCAATTCGTTTACCGTTGCAAATTGGGTTTCTCTAACTCGGGAACGAAAATGTCTAGTTTTTTAAAAGTTGCTTAACTATTGCTGTTTTAAATATTATTATTATTATTATTATTATTATTATTATTATTATTATTTTATCATTATTATTATCATTATTATTATAAGTTTCATTCATCTTTTAACTATTTGTAGTTAAAATGTTGAGATGAGATTCTGGAACTCAAGAAAACGTACGCAGATAATTTTCTCCGCAATATGTCATACAGAGTTTTTACTGTTTTTTTACCACATAAATAAGTAAGTAAATCCGTAGGGTAGCCAAAATATCGTAACAGCTGGGAGATGTTATTTCCTTAATATAAGCTACATTTTGCATCAAACTGTATACAGACAGATAGCAACATACTCCCAAAATTCGAGCCAAATTTTATACGTGCATATATTGGAAACCTTCTTATATTATAAATTATATCGAAAAGCAGATGATCCGTTATATCTAGCAGTATCTCGTACATCGAAAAGCAAAAGTCGTTTATACAGTCTCTATTGCCTCTGTTTTACATGCCACGTTATGATATTCATCGCAATATGTAATTGAAAATATGATTCTGAGGAAATATGAATCCATAGATAAACTCAAATTTCCCGACAGCTGGAAGATTACACTTCTTAAACGTTTGTGCTGTTCCCATGTCTATATTTTGAATCAACACGCTTACAGATAGATAGAAAATACCTAAATTTTATACTTATATTGAAATGATCCACATACGTTATTCTTTAATGTACTACTCCCAGTTCTCGTAGAATACATTTGTACATAGTTTAATATTTTTTGAATTGCTATGAGCATACGCACATCACAACAGTGTATATATGTTTAGTAGTTGGAAGAGATTTTGAGACATTGCATTTATATACAATGTCACCGGCAGCAAAAGTCTACTAAGTGATTAATTTATGTTAAATAATTATCTCATTGTTCTAAATATATCGTAATATGATAAAGAAATAATAAGCTCCCAGTTTCAAGACTGCTTCTTCGTACCAATTTGTTCAATAACAGTTTTATTTATGTATTTATATGCATTTCAGTGAAACATTAAAATGCTTACCACCCTTTTCCATTGCTTAAATTAAGAATTGTTTTCGTTCTTTTTTGGCAAGAATGTTTAATATTTTGTTCATAGTTCTAATTATCTCAAACAATTATTGCGCTTTTTAATTTTTTGGTATCACCAAGGCAAATATCACTTTTAGACGGACATTTCCCAAATTATTAACGTTCCATAAAGTCCCTATAAAACGAGGGGATTATTGCTTAAAGAATCGTTAAGTCGTGGGGGCAGTATTTAACCCAAGTTCACGGCAGGCCAAGCGAAAGAATTAACGTCTATTTCAGCGTAAGAAATTACTCGTAGGCCGCAAACGTCATTTAAAGGAGAGCGTGAACGACATAACGGCCGACACTCGCCCCGAATTTCAGACCTTTCCCTTCACGTAATATGACAATTTAGAAACACTCCACCGTGAAGAAACCTATTCCGCCCTCCTTCACCCATCTCTCGCTGTCTTCTCCCACCCTTCGCTTCGCATCCCTTACGGTGCGCGCCGTTCCATTAAGGGAAGAACCGTTATTGGTTAGCCGCAGAAGGAGCCTGCTGGGAATTGAAACCAATACTTTTAGAAGAACATTCTTTCGAATGACCAGTACGCACCGGAAAGTCTGAATGTTGATTAAATCTCCTAACAACATTCCCGATACCTCCCCAAGGTTGTCCCTGCCGTAACTCCCCAAAGGAAACGGCTCGATAATTTCAGAACGACGTAAAATGAGGAGAAGGACCTCTCCCCTCGTTGGAGCGCGAGGTCCCGAGCAGGCGATGAAAACGTGGACGATAATGTGAATGTTCTTCCGTGCTCGTCCGACACGATATTTGACGGTCCATATACCCGGATACGGAAGCACACTTCTTTATCGGTAATATCTTTGTGCTTACGATCCATGTAACTGTCGAGTTTCATCGTTGTAGCAATACGTGGTGCCAATGGCGAAGCAAGGTAGTAACTACGATGTCAAGGTGGTTCAGTACGAAGTAAGAGACCAGGCAACACAGAACAGGGGAGTTCCTCTAATTCGGAATAAACTTCTGCTACGATAAATACGACTTCATAAAGAATGAATCCGGGAATAAAACATTACCAAGAAAAAAAACTTGCATTAATTTCGCAAGTGCACCTAAAGCAGAGAGAATGCAGAATTTCGGGAAGAAAAACGGCGCGAGGGAAAAAAAAAGACTTCGACCTTTCGCGCTAAGTTTCTTAGCGTTGTTTTCTAGAGCACGCTGTAAAGAACACATCAGAGGAAGCAATAGCTGCGTATTAAGGTCAAAGTACCCACGTTCACGTTTCCAGAAACTACCGCCAGATCGCGCCAGGCAGGCGCTAGCGACCACGGTGCCTGCGTACGAAACGCAAACAGCTAAAACGACGGTTGTCGGTGGGGTGAAGCGGGTGGGGGGGGGTGACCAGTGGGACGAGGGGACACGGAACCCGCAGTTGCAACGGCTACACTTGGCATCCCGCGCCGTCACAAACGCCGCTACCGCCACCTGTGGATATTTTATAGTCAAAATATTTTCCCTATCGACCCGCAGCTACGTGGATGTGGTCGGCGCATAACGACGTTAGCGTGGCCCTGGCGCTTCCCGTTTAAAACAACAGACGGCCCCCGCGCCTCCGTTCCGGCAACCGACCACGGTTTGGGGACAGTGTGTCTCTTTGTCCAAATAAATGGGCAAAACTACATACACCTTCGTGATTGATTGATTAATTAATTGATTACTTCGTATTTTTGGGGGGCATCACTTGTTTCGGTCATTGGTACCGTAAGTGTAGTGCTTAATTTTCATTACGGGAGTTTGTGTTTTTTCACTGATATTCGGCACCGACCTACCCGACGGGTTGGGAGGTTTTCCCTAACCAGGTATCTCTCTCCAGCGGGGTCTCAGTCAGGAAAAGCTCTAAGTTTCCGACTAGTCTCCCGGTATGTGGGGTGGTGTAGTGCGTGTAAGAGTGTCTGTAAGGAAGGATGAAGATTGATTAGCGAAAATTAAGGAAAGATCAGGCCCGAGGCCCGTTTATTAGAGTACTCCTCGGCCATTTCCCTGTTATTGATGGAAGAAATCACGGAAAACTACCGATCAGAGAAGCCGGTCCCTAGAATTCTCCTCCAGACAGAGGCTGAATCAACCTCACTATCTAACTAGAATCGAAAATCTTGTCACCCTTCAACCCTAGAACCTCTCGGTCTGAGGCTCTGCAGTGACATCAGTTGGTGCCCTAAGCCACCTCAACCAGCCACACTTCTTACAGTACAAGAGCTAGTGAAGTCAATGCCATCTTGAACAGTCGATTTCGTGAAGATCAGTGATAATGAGTATCGAGTTGTTACCATTTGAAACAAATGACGGCCAATGTATCTGTAAAATTATTAATCTGTATAATTAACGGCTAATTAGCGCACCCTATCGGCGGCTTGGTAATGAAACGCATTTTCTTATGGACATATATACACACAATCCTTTTAAGCCACGAATGTAAGACAAAGAGAAAATTAGTAGAAATTTTAAACATAATATTTATTACAATAATTCATTCTTGAATGTTTAATAATGCTTTATGCAAACAATTTTAAACAACTATAAAATTATTTATAAATGCTAATTGAAAAACGTTTACAGTGCCAATCCTTAATCTGCAAAATAAAAGAAAGTGGGTAGTTTCTCATCAAATACATACAATGTCCATCTGTTGATGATATTTAATGTTATTTGATTGTTTCTTATTTGTTGAATTTTGGTTTTGAAAATTGTGTTAGAAGTAGAGTCGAGGGTGTGGGTAGCTATTTTGTTAGTAATACTATAAAATCAAATATGTAGTTCCTTTACTGTTTTAATTCACGAGCGAAAATTTATTCTTTTCAAATTTGTTAACCTCGCTTTGTTTCCACTTTAATTCATCATTCAAATACACAAAGAAGAAGGATGGAGGAGAGATTCAGAAGCTTAACAAAAAGTGAAAAGATTTATATTTCTTCTCCATACGTCACGTAATTTTCGCTGCTTACATCAAATTAAAAGATGGATTATTTACTATAATTGTATTTCTTTTTTCATTCCAACTCTATTCATTTTCCATAACAATTATTTCCAGGAAGTTGTAAGTACGTATTTAATATTCGTACATCATACGTCACTTCCTGGGAAGTGGAGTAGTTTTCAATACGTATCTGATCTTGATGTGCACACTATTCTAACGTGAATTCTGTTCAGTGAAAGTCTCATAAGTGCACTGACAAAATGACACTGACAAAATAGTGTCACTGGCAAAATAATAATTAGTCTTTAAGGCACCAAACATATTAAATAATAAACTTTGTTGATTTGGGGAGTGACAGGCCATTCAATCAGAATTGAAAATGATTTTCAAAATAAGCTCTTTAATTGCCAGCCATCTTTATTCGAGAATTTACTTCTCCTGACATTATTTCATGGGGACAAGATATTTTGTTAACTTCCCAATATCAAGACTGTAAATATAACCAATACATTATTTGTTTTCGGTCTCATGCTGAAGTAATCCAAAAACTGATGAGGTAATCGGTTGTAATCTTACTGACACCTCTGTTTGTAGTCTCGAGTACAAGTTGCTCAATTACCTGTTAACGACCTACGGGGTTCGTTTGGAATGTATTGTCAGCCTTACAGTGTACATCATGACCAAAATAACTATTTAGGTGATTGTGTACCAAATATAACATCTGATTACTCAAATCGTGCCTATATTACACATTCTACCATTTCATTTAATAACCAACACTTTAACTCTCTTGATTAAGTAATACCGATATTATCTAAGTTAACTCCCATTTGATGTAATAAGTCATTGAAAGTGTCCGTTAATTGTACATGGTTGCATGTTATTTTCTAATTGCTTTGCAAGTAGTCAAGATCAGGATTTCCCATGTCAATCAGGGTTTTTTTTGTCCAGTTCTCTTTCATTCATTGAGCAAACACTGAGATGGCCACTTGTTTTGCTTCTGAACATAAATGTAGCTTCACTACGCGTACGTTTTTGTTCAGTTATCTTTTGTTTGTTTTGGAATGAATAGGAATGGGAGGGATTAATTTGTCAATAATGTTGTAAAGATTAAATATGTAGTTGGTGTGTAGATGTATGTAGATGCAAATACGTTTTCTGCTATATGAAAGCAAACATTTCTAGTTTTCAATGGTCGCCAACCACATTTGTTCCTTTCTTTACTTGTAATGTACCCATGTGTAAAAAGATTGTGGATCTCAAGAAAATGTGCGCGTTTATAATGTTCACGAATTTGTCGCACAAGATTTTCCTTTTTTTACGATAAATAAATCAAATCCAATAAATCAAGTTTGCTTCAATACACTGAATCTCTTAACTATATAAGTAAGCGGGTATAGGCTCTTTTAATAAATTATCAATCCATAACCCACCTGGCTTTGTTTACATCTAATCTATTCTTTGGGCGGATAAAGAATATTATTTTGTAGATATTGGTCAACTAGTAACTTTGGCGGAGTACAAAATGATGAATATTCATTACGCGTATTGATAAAATGTTGCTTTGTGAGCAAACGTTGCATAATCAACGTATAGCAAAGGTATCACATTCAGTTAGCTTCATATATACATCAATAATGCTCGAGACTCTGTAATTTTGCAAATTAAATTTTATTAAAGGGTAACAGATTGTATAAAGGATATTCAAACGAATCTGAAATATAAGTAGAGCATTATCATCGCGCTTCCGTACCAGAGATTCACAATGACAATGATTAAGTTAATTGGCCAAGTTACAATTGCTCAAAGTAAAACCGAAATTCCAAACCATATGGTGATGATGATGATGATGATGATGATAATAATAATAATAATAATAATAATAATAATAATAATAATAATACCGGTAGTGGTAGCTCAGTGCATCAACTGATGTCACAGCAACGCTTCTGACCGGGAGGTCCTAGGTTCGAGTCTTGACGGCGACAGGATTTTCGACAGTAGGTTTTCAGCTAGGTCGAATTCAGTCGCTGTCTGGAGGAGAATTCTAGCGGCCGGCTGCTCTGATCGGTAGTTTTCCGTGGTTTCTCCGATCAACACCAGGCGAATGCCGGAGCAGTACGCTACCGAACGGGCCATGGACCGCGGACGATATTTCCTTTCTCTTTCTTTTCCTATCCTCTCCCCTTACACACACACACTTACACTAGCATGCACTACACTACCACATAGTCCGGGAGACCGGTCGGGAGCTTAGAGCTTGTCCCGGCTGGGGCGGTGCCCCGCTGGAGGGAGAGTCCTGGTTAGGGGGAAACCCCACTAGCCGACGGTAGGTCGGCGCCGGATCTCGCCATCCAGCGGGGGAAGATCACCGCGCATCTCCCGAGAAAAAACATGCACTACACTAACGGGACTAATGACCGAAGCAGTTGACGCACCCGGAAACACGAAAAAATCAATAATAATAATAATAATAATAATAATAATAATAATAATAATAATAAAAACCATCTACTGCTGCTGCTCCTGCTACTACAATGACAGATGAATATTGTACAGAGCACGTCATTTGAAAATCAAAATGCTTCCAATTTGTATCGCATCCAGGTATTGTAATGGCTTAAAGGCCATCGGCCTAGCCACATTGCATCAAGTTCTTTTTCATTTGTCTGTAATAATTACGTATTAAATAAATAAATAAATTGTATGTAATTCGCAATACGGACGTGTTCATGTGATCTTAGCTGTTTCATCGCCGTGTTGTGGGCAGTTTGGCCATATTTCAGCCATCGAATTGTGGCCGTCTTCAGGGCTGAAATGTGAGGCGTGTCACGATAGAGTGACAGCTTCTTTTACAAAGCTTCCTCCGATACGGCTTCCTACGGACAGCACAAGGAAATTAAACTTAGCGTTGATCATGACTTGTCACATTCCTTGGAAAACCATATAGTAAGTCCCATTTTCCTCGTTTTGGTACTATTTAACTAATCTCAAGAAGAATATTATAAATATTAAAAATCTCTTTAAGTTTGGTAGCAACATTAATGCTTCTGCAGGGCACTTTAGAAAACTTGGTTAATCTTAAACGCTAAGGAAAGTGAAAATCGAAAACGCGTACACCCAATATTTATTCCACCGTCCTGGTAATAGTTTCAGATACACTTCGTTCTTCTTCTTTCCTGCAAAATTTCGTTCTTGGATTTAATTATTTTCTAGCAAAAGAGTGGAGACATAATATTTTCTTGTAGCCAAATTATTGTAAACTGAATTCTTCAAGGATAAAATGTTATAAAGACCGTGATAGCGAACGAAGAGTCTTCAAAACTTCTTTCGTCGCAGCATCATCCGGCTATCCAAGATCACTTGAATCAAGGGGACACGACAACATAATTCTTACCCTTATTTATTTATTGTTTGATGTGAGATATTTGAGTTTGCACTGTTGGGTCTATTACTTCGATTAAAAGACATTGAGCAGAAATCCTTACGACAGGAGAATATTATTCCGATACACTCCTTGCTGTTTTCTTTACGTGTACTCTAGTTATGGAAACACGTTTGTGCAGCGTTCATACCATAATGCATATTATTGTAGAGTAATTATAATATAATTTTTGGGGATATCTCAAATGTATTTCAGCACTTTGTAATGCCAATTTCTTCGATTTCTCTGAGAAAGACTTATCATATCAATTTTGTGATTGCGTTACACTTCTTCCGGCACTCTACACACTCAGTGTTCTTTGAACATAATTCTTCAGCTTTGAATCATTCGAGGCGAAATCCTAAGACATTAAGTATTGATGAGTAAAATGTCAAATGGAGAACTTCTGGCAGTAACTAGATAAGTCACAACAAGTCTCCTAATTTAAAAAGTTAATAACTCGCTTTTGGTCGAATCGAGTCTCAACTTGATACTGTTCGAAACCCTTAACAAAATATGTTCAGAGCAATGGAGGTGACAATAACTACATAATTGGCGGCTACATAATTGACTACATACTACATAATTAACTACATAATTGACAATACACATTTGGCGGCGGCGATGGTGTAGCGGTTAGCGTATCGGACTGCCCAAGTTTGCGGGTTCAAACCCGATCGAAGCCGTGGATTTTTAAGGGCGAAAAAGTCCTTCGTACGCCTTCCTTCGGAGGGGAAGTAAAGCCGGCTGTCCCATGTTAGTACATTTACTGCATGTCGTCAAGCCTAAATGATGCCTCTGAGCAAAATTCAAATCGCCTGTTTCGTCGCCCAAGTAATATCTTCTTTCTCTCATGATTGGTGAAAGGAGTGTAACGAAATTTGCGTGGTCAGACGGAAGAGCAGGCCTTATGGCCTGAGTCTCGCCACGTAAAATAAGGCAAATTCAATTCAATTCAATCAATAATTCTCACTTCCACCAAAATAAAAAATAAAAAATTTACGATTAGCGGGAAGCTGTGTCTGACGTGGTTTACCTCGTTCCCGCGCCAAGCGCTTGAAATGTGAAACTCGCTTCAGGGCCTGTTTTGCTCCGCAGCGGGCCCACTGCGTGGCCGCGCGCTACGCGGGCGGCAGGGCGCGCCGCTTCGCGCGCGGGTCGTGAAAGGGTCGCGTTCGCCCCGCCCCCTCCCTCACCCCACCCCACCGAGCCCCGCCCCGCCCCCTGGCGCCGCGCCGCGCCCGCCGTGTGATTAATAAAACCGGAGGCAGTAAAAGGTGGCGGTGGTGGCTCGCGGCTGCAACTGAGTCGTCGCCGTCTTTACGCACCTCGTATTTCGCGTGCGTAAACGACCCGAGCGCTGGCGCCGGCGCGGCGGGGACGGCCGCCTCGTGAGGGTGGAGATGGAAGCGGCGAAGTGGATTCGAGTGGAGAGGAAGCGGCGAAGCGGGGTGATTCAAGTGGAGATGAAAGCGGTGAAGCGGGGTGATTCGAGCGGAGATGGAAGCGGTGAAGCGGGGTGATTCGAGTGGAGATGGAAGCGGGGTGATTCGAGTGGATACGGAAGCGGGGTGATTCGAGTGGATACGGAAGCGGGGTGATTCGAGTAGAGATGGAAGCGGGGTAATTCGAGTGGAGATGGATGCGGGGTGATTCGAGTGGAGATGGATGCGGGGTGATTCGAGTGGGGAATAAAGCGGGGTGATTCGAGTGGAGATGGAAGCGGGGTGATTCAAGTGGAGATGAAAGCGGTGAAGCGGGGTGATTCGAGTGGAAGCGGGGAAGCGGGGTAATTCGAGGGGAGAAGGAAGCAGTTAAGCGGGGTGATTGAGGGCAAGGCGTGCACAGCGATGATCGCGATGAAGGCAGACGATGTCAGGAGGGCCGCATCGCAATGGGAGGTTGAGGCAGTCGAGGATTTGAAGAAGATAGTGTTGTGGATATGGAGGTATCGTGAATATCAAGATGGATACGGAAGAGCCAGATAGTAAATTGATTGATTAATGTTTCCGGGCACGTCAGCTGCTATGGTCATTATTCTCGTTGATATGGTGGATGTTCTTATCTACGTGTTCATCCTCCGTTGGTTGGTGAGATCCGGTACCGACCTACAAGTCGGCTTCGCGGAAATTTCCCAACTAGGTATTTTCTCCCAGACCCAACCACGATTACCTCTGGGCTCTTGTCTGGTTTTCCGTCATGCGCGGTAGTGTAGAGCACATAATTGTGTGAGTAAGGGGAGAGGATAGTGCAAGGGGGCGGCAACGCCGTTGAGAGAAGCGGTCGTAGCGGCACGGAGCCATTGCAGGGGCGGGAAGTCGCAACGCGGGCGCGCGGCCGGCGGCGCGCCCTGGGAAAATACGCGCCACTTGGAGCGCTGGCTTCGGGTGGGCGGGGCAGGTGCTTGGCTGCCCTGCGCGGGGAGAGTGGAACGCGGAGAGAATGGATGTGAGGGTAATGATGGGGACTGTAACACGGGGGAATGTGAGGTAGTGAAATGATTGGGTGCAGGGTAGTGGGCGTCACTGAGGGAGGAAAGCAGCACTAGAGCGGCCAGAAAGAAAAGGCTGATGAGTATGAGATGGTACTTACGTGTTGAAAATACATTCAGCTTTATTCTCGTGGTGCTGAAATTGGAGATAAAACGACAAAGACAACGATAACGAAATTGACTTCGCTACATTGTTCGTGTTTATCACAGTCTTGTTGTATCTTTTTGATTTTCATTGAGCATTGATAAAGAGAAATTAAATTTATTTAGAATAGTTAACGATTAGCAAGGCCGATATAAAAATTAACGAAAAATTGTCACATAAATAGTTTTTGTAAATGAATGTTGTTTTAATATGAATTGTATGGTTTAACGCAAGTTTCTTTTGATACCTAATTGATATTTGTGCACATGTTTTTTTTTTAATTTGAAGATCAATCGTTCATCAATCACTG
Source organism: Teleogryllus oceanicus (assembly GCA_964035755.1). Taxonomy (NCBI): domain Eukaryota; kingdom Metazoa; phylum Arthropoda; class Insecta; order Orthoptera; family Gryllidae; genus Teleogryllus; species Teleogryllus oceanicus. The sequence goes on from CAXIVR010000007.1 coordinate 13,315,938, forward strand.
TTTCAAATATTTATTATTATTATTGTTATTTTTATTATTATTGTTATTATTCTAAATATTGCTATTATGCGAACATTTCCACACTAAAAAAGCAAGTATACGAGCGTGAATTGGTAGTCTGAGTAGAGGCCATCACGTGATCGAGGACGATGAAAAAGAACAGAAGAGAAAATTAAAATGAAGAACGAATTAAATGAATAACCTAAAAAGAAATGTTTCTGAATAATGCGAGAGTGATTCTTAAAATTTTGTAACTTAATTGCCGAAGAATGTTTTTGAATTCTCAGTTACGAACCAGAAATGTCACTTCCGTTGTTCCGTGTCTGAAGTGTATTCATACGTCCCCCTTATGTCTCACTCTTTTCTTATAAAGAAAACTTTATGGGAACTGGGAACGCAGCACATTAAAGTAAATTAATTGTTTACCGGTAGTTTGTACTCAAGAGAAATAATCGGCTTGCGAAAAAATTTCATTAGTAAATGGAAATTGTCATCCGTGTGGCAAACAAAACCGGTCAATTATCTATATATTAAAAAAATAAGGTATTCTTCCATGGCTTCGTTTAGAGCTTCTATTGAACCGATTGTAGTATTTTTTTCCTTTAAATAAAAGAACGTGATCTCGAGATGTGTTATCAGATACTGTTAATGTTGATTTGCCAATATTTACGGTGTAAATTAATTAATAAAATAATTCTTTAATAGTACGCTTATCAATAGTCAATTGTTTTCTTCCAAAGCTGCTTCATGGTGGAGCTGCTTGATGTTTTGTTTTGATTGTTGAGATTTATTTACAATTCGTCAAGGTTTTGTTTCAGTGTAATAATTGCATTGTGGCGTTAATAGTTGGCATATATTTGCTTTTGTGGTGTATTTTGTAGAGAACATTCGGACTGTGGGTTTTACTCAGTTGTACTTAAGTAGTGAAGTTGTACAAAGGTTATGTCGATCGTTGCCCACGCGCCCCCAAAAAGACGCAAATGTACTACATTAAGTTGACGCAGGGAAAGAGAAAATCAGCGTAGAAGTCGTGTTAGTGAGGTCATTTCGTTCTCTGTAGGGTCATTGTCTATAAAATGTCAGTTTTGTTCTGCTTTGCACTTCCCATGTGAGAGAAATTATGCAAATGAGTTTACTCTGTGTTGCTTAAATGGGAAAATAAGTTTACCTTCAAGCAATATGCCAGAAGAAATCAAAGTTGTTTATAGATGATGACACATCAAAAAAACTTTAGAAATAATATTCGTCAGTATAATAGTGGTCTTTCTACTGTGTCATTTGGTGCCGACATTGCATAGCCTCCTGGTCATGGGCCATACATGTCCAAAATTTTGGAAACTCTACATCACAAAATATCTTCGTTATACCCTGAAGATCCAAACAATGCAACATATTGTGAACATTAGTCTGGGCAAAGTATTTTACATTTATCTCAGATCTCACCGTCAAATTTTGACGGGTTCTCACTAGTCTATATTAATAATTTGAAGTACGCACAGAAACTGAAAAATAACTAAACAGCCTTTGGCAATGTGAGAGATGTCGAAGGTTTTGTTAGATGTGAAGTATCTCGAGAAGAATACAAAATATTTGAAACTGTTTCATTTTATTGTGAGAAATGCAAGTAATTCTGGTTATTTTCGTACTTCGCACACCGACTGAATTCTCAGACTCTATGTACCACTGCTTAGGAAACAGCAGAAGTCTTGCCAGCATAATCTCTCCAAAAGAGGCGGTCCACCCTATTTGCTATTCGCGTGTGGCGATAAGGTACAACGTTTTTGATATTCTTGGTGGACAAATAAATGTTCTGTATTCGGAAACACAACACAATGTTTCTGCTGAATTTCTGAACTCTGTATCTGTGAATTGCTTATTAAGAAAGAGGATATTGTAAAACGCGTTTTAAGAGAGAATTTTAATTGCCCTTCAGCAGTCTGTCCTCTTTGGGGGAAAAAGTGTGGTTCTGCCCATGTAGACCATTAAATGATCTCTAAATCCAGAAATGATGCTTATGTAGTATTTCAGACTTCGAGATTCTCAAGCCGTTATGTATCGCAGTTTATGGGCATCGTGTGACCGCCATCAGTGCTACCGCTTCTCTAGACATCGGGGCGGCTCCCGGGCGCAGTAACTCGCGCGACTAACTCGCCCCTGCGAGTGAGGGGCGGGGGGAGGGGCGGTGTTTGGGGCAGACATCACAACCGCAGGTTCTGTGCCGCCGAAACAACAGGGCGTGTGCAGTTCCACAGCTGCTAGCACCGCTCCCTCACGTAGGCAGAGGCACCGCTGTCCCAGACTGTCCTGGTGCCAGCAGCACGGAAGAAGCTTCTGTCTTACTCATTTGGATTATTTCGCGCCCTCCCCCTCCCCCCGCGTACACTCAATGTCATAGTTTTTGTTGTTGTAGTTCGTTGATGTGTGGTTGACTGGCACCTTTTGTGTGATGTGTGATGCTGCCTGACGTTTTTTGCTGTTGTTTTTTTGTTGATGAATAATGTTTCCTGGATATTTATCTTGTCTGATGTTTTGTGTTTTTTGTTGTTGTGTACAGTTGTCTATTGTTCGTACTTCACCTGATTTCCCTCTCTTCGTCTATTTGGAAACGCTCCGTCTCACATCATCGTTGTTCCCACCGGCACAAAATAGGTTAATGTAGAGTCATATACTTTACTGCATTTGAACAAGTTTCCACCTCGTCGTATCCTTTCACGTAATACATTTTTCTGTCACGCCGTCATACGTTTTTCCTCAATACTGAAGTGTGTCCGTTTTATTTTGTCTCATATCATCCACTGTTATGTTACTCTTATTGCATCTGTTTGTAAATTCTTGCAGTCTTTCATATTATCTTTCACCCGTTTTTATACGTTTTTCTCACAGCCCCATGTATTAACGTGTATTAACGTATCACGTTTATTAACGTACCTAGCTCTGTATCACCAAGCACTCCCTTTCATATGTCATATTTTTGAATAGTTCTTTACTTCTGCGTAGTACTGTATTTCTAATTCGCTGCTAATATTACTGTAGTTAATGCTAATAGTTTCTAATTCGCAGCTAATAGTACTAACAGTACTGCTAATAGTTTTTGCTAATAGTACTGTATTTCTAATAAATGGGATTATCGCAGTCTAGTGCCGTCCTGAGATCAACTGGTACACTACTTGTGCGTTTATTTTCCTCATTTTGCATCAATCTGTTTACATCTATCTCTTGTTTAATCATAACATCTCATTTTTGATGCTCGGTTTATATTTATATCACATCCATGAGTTCTTTTGTCTTTTTGACACAAACTACCCTAAAGACATTTAAATTCTATTCGACAATCAGAAATAAACAAATATCAACGGTGACGTCAATAATTTCATTTTTTATTTACTTAGAATAGAAAATAACAGTGGGTGGGAGTTTGTTTTTTTTATATTTGGGGAAATATAAGTTTTTCGGGTCATTCATGTCGACAAAAAATTCTCGATGGTTCGTAGTGCAAGCAAGGTAAATAAACGACATAACTAATGGAACAATGTATTTAGAAAAACCTGGTATGCCGACATAAAGATAAATTTATTTAAACTGCAATTGGATGTAACCCGGTGGCAGTTAATTACATAAATAAGATAATAAATGTCATGCAAATAATATAATAATGCTAAAATGATAATAACAATAGCAGTAATTCTAATATAAGGACTACTGATTCCTAAAACATTAAATTACATGAAGAAGAAAAGAAACATCTATAATCTAAAGCCGTACTGAGTGTTGACACAATAAAGACCGCACTGCACTATCCTTCACTTCATTTCACTTCACTCCAGTATGACACTAAAAACATTTCCTTCATTATTTCTCTGCACTACACTGAACGACACCTCGCTTCACAGTATAACTTAATGTTCTTAGTTAACTATCTCATAAATTTAAAAATACCCTAAATTAATTTCCTAAACCGTTCAACGCTACGAAGAAAGGGTTCAAAGGTTTTTGAAGGTAATTTATTCCAATACCTATCGTTCGATTCATGAAAGAGAATTTCGTGTAAGAGAATATGTTTCCGAATAATTGCTACAAAGATATTTCTCCGTATATTCTGCAACGCCCTTCATCCCATGACAGCAAAAAATTTCGTCGGTTCACAGCCCGCTGAGCAACGGCAATCTAAAGGTAAGGACCACGCACCACACAGAGGAATATTTCGTGCCGTGACACGTGCGTGCCTCTATGAAACGCGTCGATCTGGGGAACAACGTCAGCGCCAACAAGCCATTAAACGGTTGCAGGCGCTACACGTGTTCGACACATTTAACACGCGTCCTCTGCGAATATGTAAAACAATCAACTAGTTCAGCAATGAGAGACCAATGCGTGGCCAACAATGAAACATGTTTACAAATATGAACTGGCCGCTTCTTCGAACGCCAGCAGGGTACACCAGCGATGAGAATATTTGGCATTTTAATGTGTCGGTGGCGTCATTGATGCGGTCAAAGTAGCGAGTCACGCGTAAAAAAGATTTTAAACAATGTAGCAGAGAACCGATCATGGGTGGAGTTTGGCGAAACAAGCGCATTCTTGCATCGAGTACACAGTACTGCCGCGCGAAAAAAATTCCACCAATGGCGTTTCTGGGATACTTACGATCTTCACATGCGTGCCAACTTTCACGTGTGTGTTCACGTGTCGATCGGTTTCACGTGCGAGGTGAAATTCTCTGTTCCACCATCACCGTGCCGTCATGTCGCAAATGTTCGGTGCAACTACCACTTACGCTATATATCTACCCACCGGCAGCGGTAGCTCAGTGCATCAACTGATGTCACTGCAACACCTCTGACCGAGAGGCCCTAGATTCGAGTCCTGACAACGACAGGATTCTCGATACTAGCTTTTCAGCTAGGTCGAATTCAGTCCCAGTCTGAAGGAGAATTCTAGCGATCGGCTGCTCTGATCGGCAGTTTTCCGTTGTTTCTCCGATCAACACCAGGTGAATTCCAGAGCAGTACGCTACCAAATGGGCCACGGACCGCGCGCGATCTTTCCTTCCTGCTCCTTGTCCTATGCTCTCCACTTACACACACACACTTACACTAACATACACCACACAACCACATATCCCGGGAGACCGGTCGGGAGCTTAGAGCTTGTCCCGGCTGGCGCGGTGCCCCACAGGTGGGAGAGTCCTGGTTAGGGGGAAACCCCACTAGCCGGCGATAGATTCGCGCCGGATCTCGCCATCCAGCGGGGGAAGATCACCGCCATCTCCCGAGAAAAAAGCATGCACTACACTAATGTGACTAATGACCAAAGTCGTTGACGCGCCCAGAAACACGAAAAAAATCAATCAACCAACCAACAAATTATATATCTTTCTATCCTTTTTCTCTTCTTCCTCATCCTCCTGCTCATCTGCAATTCATAATTCTTTCGCTATTATCTTCTTCCGCGTTTCCTTCCTATTTCTTTATATTTCTTCCTCCTCTTTCTTCTACTTCTTATCCTTTTCTACCTCTTCTACCTTCCACTCATTATGCACCTTTTGTCTCCCCTCCTTTTTTTTTCTTTTTTTCTCTCTTTTTAGCTTGCATTCTCCTGCCCATTCACTATCTCTTCCCTCTTGGTCCTATTTCCTCCTACTTAGTACTTCCGCGTTCTCATACACCGTTGCCTCTTCTTCGTCTCATCGACGAATGTATCGATGGTGCAAGAAGGAAGAGCCCGAAACTCGCATACTACGCGGCACCGCGTGCTCCCTCAGACCTCCCCGTTCACATCCCTCCCTCCCCATGCGCCCCCCACCCCACCCCCGTGCGCGGCGTGCCACCAGTGTTTGGGGGAAAATTTCACAGCGACCACACGCGCAGGGTGGCAAAAATAACGATCATTAATGGAAATTAAATTCCATTGGCCAATGGGCAGCCTCTAATGGCATCGCCACTTCATTCCCGGAGAGCCCGGCTAAAAAAAAAAAAAAAAAAAATCGAAAAGCGGCGAGCTGCTCTCTCGTCCCCCTCCGTCGTACCCCTTCCCCTCGCCATAGGCGACCGATCGCACGCTCTCCCCCACAGCCCGGCCCCGCGCCCCCATCGCGCGCCCGCGGTCGCGATGGCCTCCCCTTCTTCCGCCCCGACGCACCGCAGGCGCCGCACTCGATATTGGCAGCGTTTGCGACTCGCCAAATGAGATATCAAGCATAAACGCTCGCGCCACCTGCGGTCGACGCTCCGCGCCCAGCGACGAATGCGCGACGGACGCCGTCCGATTGGTTGATTGCTACTGCCGGGATGGCCACTGCTATAATCATTGGTCCTGATAGTATAATAGGTTTCATCCGAGGAGGCGGTGTTCCACCTCTTGGATAGGAGATCCGGTGCTGACTCGATGTCAGCTTGCTGAGTGTACCTCTAGGTGTCTTATTCCCGTGGAGGAGGCATTGGGATGGTTGGTTTGCCGGGATGGCCACTGCTATAATCATTGGTCCTGATAGTATAATTAGGTTTCATTCCGGGAGAGGCGGTGTTCCACTCCTTTGGATAGGGAGATCCGGTGCTGACTCGAATGTCAGCTTGCTGAGTGTACCCTCTAGGTGTCTTATTCCCTTGGTGGAGGAGGCATTGGGATTGGTTGATTGCTTGCGGATGCCATGCATAATCTGTCCATGTATAAATGGTTTATTCCAGAGGGGTGTTCCATCCTGGATGGAGATCCGTGTGACTCGAATGCTTGATGTACCTAGGTGTCTTATTCCTTGGAGGAGCATTGGGATTGGTTGATCTATTGCCGGATGCCACTGCATAATCATTGGTCCTGATAGTATAATTAGGTTTCATTCCGGGAGAGGCGGTGTTCCTCCTTGGATAGGAGATCGGTGCTGACTCGATGTCAGCTTGCTGAGTGTACCTCGTGTCTTATTCCTTGGTGGAGGAGCATTGGGATTGGTTGATGCTATTGCCGGATGCCCATAATCATGGTCCCGATAGTATAATAGTTTCATTCCGGAAGGGTGTTCCCCTTTGGATAGGGATCCGTGCTGCTGATGTCAGCTTTGTGTACCTCTAGGTGTCTTATTCCTTGTGGAGAGGCATTGGGATTGGTTGTTTATTGCCGGATGCCACTGCTATAATCATGGTCCGATAGTATAATTAGGTTTCATTCCGGAGAGGCGGTGTTCCCCTTGGATAGGAGATCGTGCGACTCAATGTCAGCTGCTGAGTGTACCTCTAGGTGTCTTATTCCTTGGAGGAGGCATTGGATTGGTTGATTGCTATTGCCGGATGCCCTGCTATAATCATTGGTCCCGATAGTATAATAGGTTTCATTCCGGAGAGCGTGTTCCACTCCTTTGGATAGGAGATCCGGTGCTGACTCGAATGTCAGCTTGCTAGTGTACCTCTGGTGTCTTATTCCCTTGTGGAGGAGGCATTGGGATTGGTTGATTCTATGCGGATGCACTGCTATAATCATTGGTCCGATAGTATAATAGGTTTCATTCGAGAGCGGTTCCACTCCTTTGGATAGGAGATCCGGTGCTGACTCGATCAGCTTGCTGAGGTACCTCTAGGTGTCTATTCCTGTGGAGAGGCATTGGGATTGTTGATTGCTTTCGGATGCACTGCTATAATCATTGTCCGATAGTATAATTAGGTTTCATTCCGGAGAGGGTTCCACTCCTTTGGATAGGAGATCGTGCTGACTCGAATGTCAGCTTGTGATGCCCAGGTGTCTTATTCCTGGGAGGCATTGGGATTGGTTGATGCTTGCCGGATGGCCTGCTTAATCATTCCGATAGTATAATTGGTTTCATCCGGAGAGGCGGTGTTCCCTTGGATAGAGATCGTGCTGACTCGATGTCAGCTTGTGGTACTAGTGTCTTATTCCTTGGGGAGCATTGGATTGGTTGATTTATTCGGGATGGCCTGCAATCATTGTCGATAGTATAATATGGTTTCATTCCGGAGGCGTGTCCCTTGGATAGGATCCGGTGCTGACTGATGTCGCTTGCTAGTGTACCTCTGGTGTCTTATTCCTGGGAGCATTGGGTTGGTTGATTCTATTGCGGATGGCTCATAATCATTGTCGATAGTATAATGGTTTCATCCGGAAGGGCGGTGTTCACCTGATGAGATCGTGCTGACTCATGTCACTTGCTATGTACCTCTAGGTGTCTATTCCTTGGGGAGGGGCATTGGATTGGTTGATTGCTATTCGGATGGCCACTGCTTAATCATTGTCCTGATAGTATAATTGGTTTCATTCCGGAAGAGGTGGTGTTCCACTCTTTGATAGGATCCGGTGCTGACTCAATGTCAGCTTGCTAGTGTACCCTTAGGTGTCTTATTCCCTTGGTGGAGGAGGCATTGGGATTGGTTGATTGCTATTGCCGGGATGGCCACTGCTATAATCATTAGTCCTGATAGTATAATATAGGTTTCATCCCGGAAGAGGCGGTGTTCCACTCCTTTGGATAGTGAGATCCGGTGCTGACTCGATGTCAGCTTGCTGAGTGTACTTCTAGGTGTCTCCCCCGTCGGGGGAGGCATTGGGATTGGTTGATTGCTATTGCCGGGATGGCCACTGCTATAATCATTGGTCCTGATAGTATAATATAGGTTTCATTCCGGAAGAGGCGGTGTTCCACTCCTTTGGATAGGGAGATCCGGTGCTGACCCGCACGTCAGCTTGCTGGATTTCCACTCTAGGTGTCTCCCCCGGCGGGGCACCGCTTCAAACGGGACAAGCTCTACGTTCCCGGCTGATCTCTCGACATGTATGATATTCTAGATCGTGTGTGTGTGTGTATGTATGAGTAAGGGGAAACAATAGGCCAAGGAAGAGGAAGGAAAGATTGCACATGGTCCGTCACTGGTTTGTTAACGTATTGCTGTGACAATCGCCTGGTACTGATAGCACAAATAACGTAAAACCACTTATCATAGCAGCAGGCTTCTAGAATTTTCCTGCAGTCTTATAAATAATATAAAAAATCCCTTAACGTTGGGCTCCAACTCTAGAACCTACTTGTAAGAGTCGCTGCAGAGAAAACTACAATGCTGGCACTTCGCTAAGCGGTGTGTGGTATTTAGGTAATCACTAGTACTCAAAACATTCTATACCAACCCATTACGCCCATACGTGTTATTTTGACACTTTCCAATTTTCAGGTACTTCTTGCGATAAGGGAATTTTTTTTTTTTTTTTTGCAGTTTTCATTTCCAGCTCTTACTTGAACTCTTCTGTCATTATAAATATGTATAAAGATTTGCAATAAAATATGTACTATTATTAAGAATTAAAATATGCAGAGCAATAGAACATACTTGATCAATGTACTACGCCCTCATAATTTTGGGAATAAGTACCTCATAAAAATTGAAACCTTTGCTTCAACTTTGCAGGACATTTAGTCCGACTATATCATACGAGGAATATTAACTTCGGAGAAGATTCGGTGAATGCTTTAGGAGCTATTGAAGATCACAAACAGAGGAATGTTTTGAAAAAACAATTGTTTCCGTGTAAAGTTTCCCAATGCGTGTATTTCCAACAAATCACGATATCGAATTTTTGCAAAATTACAAATTTTCACTACTGTATGGTTGAATGGCGAGAAAATAATCATATAATATAGTACCTTAAATTCTGTTCGCGCTTACTATTTAAACAGGTCTCTTTTAGTATGAGTCGTAAATGCATTCACATTTCTAGGAATACATTTCGAAACATTGTCCAACACATCGACTCTTGATGGAATATGAATACATTTTCTCTTTGAGAGATTATCTGTAAACAAATGGAACACTTCGCTGTTAATTCATGACAAACGTTTTCAAATGCACAACAAAACAAGTAATTTTAACATGAAACTACGTTAAACAATTACCTTTATTAAATTTCATAAATCACGTTCAGCGTAAAGTAATACACACGAAAGCTGCAAATGACAAGTAATTTAAGTGATTCTACTGAAGTTATAATAATATGCAGTATGAATGGGACGAAATTATTTGTCAAACCTCTGCACATTTCTACCTGTTGTAATTCGAAAATTATACATTTTTTATAAATAAAGTTTCTTGGAAAAAAATTAACATACTAAAATAAGCATCACGTAATTCGAAATGAGAGTCAAATTGTTTGTAATACAAGTATTTGTTTAGTGTTAATTATCCAGAACCTGATACCCTGGTAATTATCAAAGGTAATTTCTACTAATTCTATCTTCAATTCTGCCCTTATTTATTTTCAATGCTTTTATGAGTATTTGGGATTTTGGTTTCATTACGATAGCTGTAAGAAATGGTGTGTACCGGAATGTTTTTTTTCAATTTCGTCCTTATTCATGTTCAGTGACTTGTACGTGTACTACATGTGTGACTGTAGATGTGTTAGCTATAAGAAACGATGTCTAAAAACCCATTTCAATTTGTTTATATTTATTTCCATTGATTTTTAATGATATCACGTTCGTGATTGTAAATGTGCTAGATGAAAGAGGTAACGGGTACCAAACGTGGTTTAAATTTTGCCTAATTGATTGAATGATTGATTGATTTTTTCGTGTTGTCGGGCGCGTCAACGGCTTTGGTCATTAGTCCCGTTAGTGTAGTGCATGTTTTTTTCTCGGGAGGTGGCGGTAGATGGCGGTGATCTTCCCCCGCTGGATGGCGAGATCCGGTGCCGACCTACCGTCGGTTAGTGGGGTTTCCCCCTATCCAGGACTCTTCCACCAGCGGGGCACCGCCCCAGCCGGGACAAGCTATAAGCTCCCGACCGGTCTCTCAGAATATGTAGTAGTGTAATGCATGTTAGTGTAAGTGTGTAAGGGGAGAGGATAGGACAAGGAAAGGAAGGACAGATCGCGCGCGGTCCGTGGCCCGTTTGTTATTGTACTACTCCGGCATTCGCCTGGTGTTGATCGGAGAAACCATGAAAAACCGATCAGAGCAGCCGGTCGCTAGAATTCTCCTCCAGATAGCGAGTGAATTCGACCTAGCTGAAAAAAATCCTGCCGCCGTCAGGACTCTTGTCTCATTTATTTTTAATGATTTTTTGTGGTGTTTGTGTGCGCAGATGGGGTACCTGGAGGTGGTGGTGCCCCCGGACTTCATCCCCGAGGAGACGTCGGGGGACATCATGGTGCCCGAGGGGGGCACCGTGAAGCTGACGTGCCGCGCGCGCGGGTACCCGGACCCCCACGTGCTGTGGCGGCGCGAGGATAGCATGGAGATCGTCATCCGGGAGCCCTCGGGCGTCAAGACCAAGGGTGAGCACAGCTGCTCTCGCAAACCACGAGAGACTAGCAAAAGACCCGGCGTTGCCCAGGTTTTCTTCGTAAGCAATCCTTGTGAATGACAGCAACGATCAATTTTAGATAAACCGCGGTGTTTAAGATTACTATTGTTTTTGACGTAATTGGTTCAAATTTAAGTAAAGTACTATAATTGTCATTCATTTCATTTTACAAACATTGTTATTAGATTAATTTTTGTTTATCGTATGCACCGCTACAAGCCTCTAGCGAATCAATTGGTTACCAGTTTTGCCGCACCACTACTGACCTCTGGCACTACTGGCCTCTGGCACGTATTAGGAACACGTGCGAGGAAAGGTTGCGATGTATTATATCAATTATTTTCCGCATTTGGGTTGTGTTAATCTTTACTAAACTTTGCAAGGACACTGCTACAATCCTGAAGAAGAGCCTGTAAAATGTTTGTATCTATTTATGCGCTACTTTTTGTGATATCGATGTCGGTTACATGTCGTTGAATTCATTTTTATTAGTATGGATATGTTCTTGTATGTAGCCGCCCTAAGCACCTCGATTGCGAAGACAGTAACGTCCCATTTCCCCAGCGTTAGTCCCGAAATGTTGGGTCTGCAAAGTCTCCCCGCCGGTGTGGATGAGGTCGAGACGCTCACCCGTTTCGATTGCGCGAGATAATAGAATCATTACGATTATGATACGATTATGAAAGGGAAGGAATGGGAATGAAGGAACGCGTGCGGCCCATTTTCCAGAGTGCTGATTCAACATTTGCCTTGAAGTAAGTAGAACTGTTTAGAACAATCTGTAAATTTGATTTCGGCAGTCACGTCAGGTCAATTTCTGGTCCCTTGCCGGTATCGAAACAATAACCCCCCAATAATTGATACGTTCCAGCCGCAAAGTGTTGCCTTTGCTATTAAGTCCCCTCCGCGTGATATTGATGATGATTGCCAACAGGCGTAATGAAATCCCATTTGATAAGTCAGTGGATCCAGTGCTAAACCGCCAAAATCATTCATCACTATTCTTTACTCTCTGCCATTCTGTTCTACATTTTTAGGTACGATAACCCCACTGAGGGTGAATCCAAGTTAGCGCTGTACGCAGATGATGTCGCCCTCGTCGCAACGCACAGCGACATTGTTGTAGCCAAGGACTATATTCAAAACATATTAAACGAGTATATTAACTGGACGCAAAAACGGAGAACCAAAATACACCCGTTAAAATGTCAAGCAGAAATCTTCACGTTACGCCGCCCCAAAAATCCTACTGAATTAATCCTTCACAATACATTTATTCCGTGAACCTCCTCACCGATACAATACTTAGGAGTGTTTCTTGACAAAAGATTAACATGGAAACCACAGAAAAATGCAATAGCTAACAAACTATCTGCAAAAATATCAAAACTCATCTTTCTAATCAATGCATATTTTTCATCAGTCAAATGCCGATTGCTGCTATTTCAGTCCTTAATTCTACATTACTTATGCATGTCCAGTTTGGGGATTTGCAGCGACTAGCAATCTCCAAATATTAACAGCCATTCAGAATGTATGTTTAAGAAGACCTTTAACTTTAAGAAGAACTTGTGCTTGCACCTATCTACTCCGCTTTAAGTTATTCCAAAGCAGAAGAAAAGTGCTATTACACTAGACCACATATTACAGTGAAAAGTGGTGGTTTGCAGGAGAAACACCTAAAGGATTTTCACAGAGCAAAAGGCCGAGCCCATTAAATTTATCCTTTACTTCTCAAATACTTTTTCTATGTTAAAGAGTTGTTCAGAGTTGTTTTAGAATAAATGTTACAAATGTTTAGAGTAGGTAGAGGCTTCAAAGATGATTGCATTTTGACAATGAACTTGTAGAAAATTTCAAATGACGAAGTTACAAATACGATATTTTCTCTTCACTCTTAGGCAACTCAGCATATATCCATGTTCCGTAAACACACGTAATCTTTTTTACTGCGTGAGAATGTGACTTGACGAACAATAGTGCATGAAACGTAGCCAAACAATCAATGCAATTAAGAAAAAATGATTATTCTAGATCTCCACATACTCTTGCAGTTAGTATCATTTACTCTGAGACGTCCGGCATATTAAATAATTGTATGTTTAGATAATCGATGAATGTAAAAACTTACGCCATAACTTTTTCTGCATCAATAAGTATGTAAATATGTATGTGTAGATAAGTTCATTAATATGTGTTGTTAGAAGCTTTATACTCATATCATTAAGTGTAAAAATTAATTTGCAGCTCTCTCGAACTGTAACCCTTCAGACAATAATATGTGTGTATATATTACATTATACACAAATTCCTTAAGATTTTTTTCCTGATCTGTCATCCGCTTGAAATCATTTACTGCTACTCCGCTTCAAACTTTTAGTCAGTGTGTGTCCCTCAACGTCATCACACGCGCTACGAATTCGTGTTATTCACCCGGTCGACAAGTGAGCATCTAAATAGACAGAGCGCGGCACCCGCAGGGACAGCGGACGCGTCGCCAGGGACGAGACGTCATTTTATTGGGCGGACGGGCGATATACAGCTGACGGCGATTACATGGGCGTGGTGGGAGCGGGGGCTGCCGGCGCGGCGGTCGCTTTGTCACCAGCGACAGGCGCTGCGAGTTTGACGCCGTCGCCAGTGGAGGAGCGTCGCGACGCTTTGTGAGCGTTACCCGCCCACGACGACGCTTAGTGCTGGGCTCAGTGAACTGAACCGTTTCGAAAACCCTACCGGATACGGTTTATGAAATATTTAGGTTAGGTTAGGTTTATTTTTCTTCGGTAACTACACGTAACAGTTACTGTTTTGATTCCGGTTTCTGGTTTGGTTCTGGTTCGGGTTTCAGTTTTTGTTCTGTGACTGGTTTCAGTTTTGTTCCGGTTTTGGATTGGAAACTGCTTCAAGAATTGATTGATTGATTGAGTTTTTAGTGTTTCCGGGCGCGTCAACTGCTTTGGTTATTAGTCCTGTAAGTGTAGTGCATTTTTTTTTCTCGGGAGATGGCGGTGGTCTTCCCCCGCTGGATGGCGAGATCCGGCGCCGACCTACCGTCGGCTAGTGGGGTTTACCCCTAACCAGGACTCTCCCACCAGTGAGGCACCGCCCCAGCCGGGACAATCTCTAAGCTCCCGACCGGTCTCCCGGAATATGTGGTAGTGTAATGCATGTTAGTGTAAGTGTGTGGAGAGGATAGGACAAGGAAGAGGAAGGACTGATCGCGCGCGGTCCGTGGCCCGTTTGGTAGGGTACTGCTCCATCATTCGCCTGGTGTTGATCGAAGAAACCACGGAAAACTACTGATCAGAGCAGCCGGCCGCTAGAGTTCTCCTCCAGACAGCTGTTTCAAACAGTTATCCTGCATTTTTATGTTATGATATTATTACTTTGCTTGAATTAAATATTTCCCTAACGCTAGACTAATAATTCTTCAGTTTTTACATGATTCGTTAATTTCACAATGGCAACTAATCCATCTTATAACTTTTTTCTATTTCCGGGGAGGGTTGTGAGCTAATCAAGCATCATTTAATGCAGAAAGGAAACTGTGAGAAGAAAATATTCAAAGACAGCATTGTTCATTTCTCAGTTAGAGGTCACTCGTTCTTGCCGAATGATAGGGATTTCTGGATAATTGGCAGGAAGCTAAAAAAAGAAGAAATATAATATTCAGTGGATAAAGTGGATAAATAACCTAATGAAACATTTCTCAAAGTTTTCCATTGATTAGATAAGTGGGAAATGATTTCGTTGATTACAGTTTATGGTGGTCTACATTCTGCACGAAAGCCGTGTGAACAATGGTAAAAGTATTCCTAGATCTTTCAAAATAGCGTGAATTGATCTTCTCAGCTGAAACACCGCGTAGTGGACAAGTGAAACTTGGTGATTGGTGGCTTGATACTGGACACTTTACGCTGAGAAATTCGGCAAAACCTTTAGATATGTCTTCAAAGAAAGCCTGCCTATAAACACAAAAAATGCATGACATCAAGAAAACATATGTCTACATCCCTCAGGATAAGATGCAGTTTTGGCATTCAATCACATTATGACCCATAACAATGACATCTCATGAGGAAGAAAATTACTGACGATTTGGACAATCCAAACTGAAAAATGTTTTTCTAAAATTTATGAAACGCAATTTAAACCAAGAAATCATTTTGAAATCCGTTCAATGTAAAAAGGAAACACGTTCGAATCCGAAAATAAATCCCCTCTCCTTAAGCTTCAGTCATAAAATATATTTTTATTCATAAGATTAAATAAATATATTTATAATTAAATAACACAAAATTGTAAGCATAAACATTACATAAAACTTGTTTTATGTAGTTTTTTGTGGCTCCTGTAAAATTGGGAAATGTGAGCTTGTTGCCTTTCTGCAGTTAACGATTCACATCAATTCTTAGGAATCATTTGTAAAAGTTAATAAAAGTTTACCTTTCCTGTTCCTGATACACTATCTTATTTTTAACTGTACTTTTAAAACAACCGAAGAGAAAAGCGTCTTATTTAAGCAGTCTCATCTCGAAACATGAACCCAGAACGTGAACGTGATCCCGAAACAAATTGCATGAAACTACCAAGATCTTTTTAAAACCACAACAATTGCATTCGATAACGGCATCAACAGTATATTTAATGAACAAATAACTGGGACAGTTTTGATTTTGGTCTCAGGATTGATTTTTTTAACGGTAAAGGTTTTTTTGGTAGGGATGAGACAACAACGGTTGTAATACGATGTTATCAGTGTCGGTCAGTTGGTACACTTGGTGGATGGTTATAGAATATGTACACAAAGAAGTAGATCCCCCAACCAGCTTTTATATACTGGATTGAACTGCCTACTTAAATAAATAAAACAAAACTGAAATATTGTTCCTTTTGCACGTTTAAAGTAGATATATCTGAACAGATATTTTTATTCACATTTGTTTAAAAGTTGAAGAAAAGTCTTCAGGTCAAATAAACATCGGCTAGAAATTATAGATGCTGAAACAATTACTATTGTTTTATAACTATTGATGTATTTGACATGGACTTCGATTCCGCATCACAGGTGGTGACCTATGCGAACATGAGAGCCAACAAGGAGTTTTGACACTCGCTGAAACAGAAAATAAAGTTTAGGGCAATCTAATTCTCCTGGCAACATAAATAAGCTCTGCCGTTGCTATTACAGACATAGAATACAATTCATTATGCGCGTGAATTCAATACTCGAGTTAAATGACGATTAATACGAATTAAATTCGTATTACATTACACACAGAGCGTTCTGTCAATGTGTTCTATTGGAAAGCGAAAATGAGTACTGCGTTATTTCTTGATCCATATTTGTGTTGGGCTACTTACAGGCCCAAATACTGTTTTATCTGCTTTGTTTGAGCCCCCTTACCATATATGGAACTTTGTAGACTATAATACAGAATAATTATCTATTTCGCTTTGGAAGTTAGGGCGGATTTCCCTGTGCCACTTCATGATCGTAAGTGAACCAATTATTTGACTACGGAAAGCTTATTTGAAAATAAAATGTATTCCAAAATGTTTCATTTCTGAAACTTGCTCATTGGACTTTTATAATGCTAAAATATATATTGTTAAAATAATGGGTCATTGACATAAATATTAATTAAACCGCTTTAGCACTCTTTACGACATGCCAGTTCAGTAGACGACATAAGTTACGGCATGTTATGCACATCCGTCCACTATGCAAGAGATTGAACACCTATTAAAATTCAAATATTCATACTTCATACGTTAGAAACTTCTGGGAAAATGTTTTTTTTAACACCGGCGCAATTCACGTTCGATGCAAGCAGAAATACACCATCGAGTCTAACGGAGCATTCCAACTTAAAGAACAAAAGCCTACAGCTCCGACATCCTTGCCAATTTCTTCTCTCACCCATCCTCCCCAATTGTTCCTCGCCCCCCACCCCGCCACCTCCCTCTGAGAATCCCCTCCCCTTATAACCGTTGCAATATGTCGACCGAGCGTCTCCGGGAAATATGAAGTAGAGACCCAAGAAATGAACCGGGAACCCATTACTGGACCGTTCCTTTCTGTATTTCACAGTTTCTTTATTCCTCCATAAGTGGTGGGCATTTGTCGTTTCTCTTTGTGGAAAGGAAAAGAGGAACGTCCGAGAGTAAAGTTTTTTCCTTCCCATAAAAGAGGCCTGGTGGGTGGGGAGAGGGACTGCAGGAAGGAGAGAGGTGGTGTGGCCAGGCAGTCGGTGCAGTATATTTCACAGCCATTGTCTTGTGCTTTTAGTGGTGCCGCTGGCGATTGTTCGCGGCAGAATGAATAGCCTTTGAGGCAAATATTGATATTGTGAACATAATTCCTGCCGGTCATAAATTTTATAGTGGATACATACCGGGTTGGTGGAGCGGTAAATAAATAATTTCTGTAGACTCGCTCTAAATCATATTAGTGCCCCAGAACTGCACAAACAGAGTTTGAGCGGGATGATAGTTAATGCATTCTTGTAGACAGGTTGAACGGGTTAGTACGACGGTACGCTCTCCTGTGGAGAAAAATTGAAAATATGATATAGTTGCGAAGCATGCGGTGTACATAATCTGTAAAATATTGAAGGAAATCGATAATGTTTTGTGGTCTCAGTGTATGGAAATAAAAAAGAATGAATGATGGAATAAACAAAAAGGCCTTGCTAATGCAAAAAGGAAAAAATATCTGCTAATCTGAAACTCGAATGAACAATTGAATGCCAAATGTATGGAATAGTTAATTGTGTTCTTACGGAAGAAAACAGCTTTTCCTTAACGCTATTTTAACTCTTTCTTTTGTATATTACAAAATACATTAATAATAAAAATAATAGCATTTAATGTAATATATTCTATTTTAATATATAATCAATATATTAATAATCAATAAACAATTAAATAAAAAATATAATGTATAATTTTATATATTTATACTGTTAATTCGCATTCAGTTGCAAGTGATTATTACATGTGTTTATTAATTTTATCCATAATGTATAATAGTTGCAACGTCACGTAAGCATTTAATTTGAAAGCGAAGTAACATTTCAATTGTTTGTCTTATACACTATTGTTCTTGTGTTACCATTATTATTTTGATTCTTTCCAAATATTTGGTTTAGAATACTTTCAGAAGAAATCAACTAAATTATGTTGCTTATATTTTTTTCTTTAAATGTACTGGAACAGTGAATAATTTACCTTTCATGTTTTAATCAATTCACAGTCAGTAATCATTATAAATGGTTACAAATCAATTGATTAATACATCAAAAACCCAAGCTATAACACTCAGAGCTACTTACAAAAACACATTTGACATAATCCAAGGAAAATATGAAAAAATCCCCAATGAATATGTAATTTAATACTGTGAATTAATAATTTCAAACGTCTTTCAGATTCACTTTAAATAGAATAATTAAGGCATACATCTTCATATTAATGAACAAACACGTATTCCGACAAAATGATGAATATGAGGAAAGGTGAATTAAAATCGTTCTGGCGTATTACAATAATAAAATTAGAGTTAATATTTCTCTTAAAAAACATGAAATGTGGTAGAAAAACTGTAGAAATAGCAACAACTGTTAAACAGTGGAAACTGTTTCTCAACTTTACACACGTGCTGCAATTTCCTTCTTTCTTTTTCTATTGTCTTAAATTCGATTGTTTCAGAGTCAGTGACACATTATTTTCATCGTTCATATAAAAACGCGATTGCATATACAGCAGTATATCCCCTTCCTTTACATTTGTTGATTTAAGTTTTATTTGATTAATCTTACTATTAATACAGTCGATTATTAAAATACTAATGAAAACCACTCGTTGCAGAGAAATTCTTAAATGAATCGCCCCATCGCTATGCGATTCATGAATTTGTCGATACTTTTTCACTATATCGCGATAATCCTTGTAATAATGAAACATAACAACCTTAGAGAGCTTTAGAGCAATGCTTTCTATAAGACGAATAACGGTGGACTTCGCTCAAACATCAGAGGAGCAGATAGATTGACATAGCCGCAGAAAACAGACTTAGTAGTAGACACCAGGGGGCTAGGAAGATCACCGCGATCATCAAGGTCCAACGGAATGCGGTCACCAATTGCAGGCCCCGCCCTCCTGCCTCTAGCCATCACTACTTCATCGCCCATCATACTACTTCTCTTTTTCTCCATTGCCTTCTCACCAATCAGTAATCCCGAAAACCCCGCTCGGCCCTCCCCGCCTTTTCATCCCACCCTCCTAATGTTCCGCTTCGCTCCCAAGCTTTCTCCTCTCCACCTCCCTCAACTCAGCCTATTTGCCATTACACCTTCCCGCCACTCAGACTCCTCACTAGACTGTTTCCCCTACATTCGGTCTCCCCGCCACTTGGTCTCCCCGCCACGTTGGTCTCCCCGCTACGTTGGTCTCCCCGCCACGTTGGTCTCCCCGACAGTTAGTCTCCCCGACACTTAGTCTCCCCGACACTCGGTCACGGTGCCTACTGTGGGAAATACCTGGAGAGGGATATTCCCCGCATTCCTCCGGATCTCAACATCCAGGGGAGGAGAAACACTGCCACCTTCACTCACGACACTAAAGGGACTAATTACCGCAACTGTTGACGTGCCCGCAAACACCAATCAATCAATCAATCAATCAATCAGTCAATCAATCTTCCTCCCCCACTCCCGCCACATCTTAGCACCCCACCTCCCCGCTCCCCCCTGTGCGCGGTTCTGAGCCCCGCTCCTCTTCGGCGCAATCCTCCGCAGCCTTCTGGAGGAGAATTCTAGCGGCCGGCTGCTCTGATCGGTAGTTTTCAGTGGTTTCTCCGATCAACACCAGGCGAATGCCGGAGCATAACACTTACACTAACACTTACACTATTATGCACTACACTACCACATATTCCGGGAGACCGATCGGGAACTTAGAGCTTGTCCCGGCTGGGGCGATGCCCCGTTGGTGGGAGAGTCCTGGATAGGGGGATACCCCACCAGCCGACGGTAGGTCGGCGCCGGATCTCGCCATCCAGCTGGGGAAGATCACCACCATCTCCCAAGGAAAAGAAATGCACTACACTAACGGGACTAATGACCAAAGCAGTTGACGCGCCCGGAAACACGAAAAAATCAATCAATCAAACCCCCGCAACCCCGCCAACGGGGAGCGCCGCCTTCAGAAAACAATTTGCCGAGCAGCCCACCGCGTCTCTTGGCGGTGGGCCAGGCGGCGGCAGAGGCGCCCCCGGGGACGGGAGCGCGGGCGGTGGTAGCGGCGCGGTTTCCCGGATGCGTTTCCGCGCCGCCGCCCCCGCCACCCCCACCGCCTCCGCCGCCACCCCCCACCAATCCGGCATCCCCCCGCCCCCGCCACCGCCCCCGCCGCTTCGCCGCCTCGCCCACCCACTGCTCCGCCGCTCCCGCAACCCCCCTCCCGCCGCCCCCGCCACCCCCCCCGCCTCCGCCGCCCCCGCCCCCACCAATCCGGCATCCCCGCCGCCACCTCCACTTCTTCGCCGCTCCCGCAACCCCCCCCCCCGCCGCCCCTGCCACCCTGCCGCCCCCACCGCCTCCGCCGCCACCCCGCCGCCGCCCTCGGCGCCACCCCGCCACTACTCTCGCTGCTATTCGACAGCCTCCCATTCTGTTGCACCAATGCCCTCCCTCGCCTGGACTTGGACGCAGATTCGGTCTCAGGCAGGTCCCGTCTACGATGATTTCACGCACGGTTAGGAGAATTGTGAATATAACGGGAGAGGATATGACTTTAGACATTACATAAAATTTGCCAGTCCGATGCGTGCCAGGAAGTCGTGTTGTTTGCGTAAGACAGTAAGTGGGCAGCAGCAACATCATAAGGATTGTAAGTACAATTTTGGTCTAATCACACAAAGTTGTGTTTAGTGAAGTATCCTTGCCTCTGCCAAAACAATTGATAATGAAAGATAGTAATCATGACTATGATAGTAATCGTGTCTGCTGGTAACCGGTGCATATAGTAAGATTTCACAGTCGTGATGCAAAGAAGGCCATTGCAGAATGGTCACCGATCTGCCCACAAACTCATGCAAAAACTGAAGTTTTCAGGCAAGGGATCATTGGTGATAACACCAGCCATATCAGCTGGAGAAAAATCCATGTACAGAAACTTGCTTCATTAATCTATTTTAATGACGTAGGAGGTGCACTCAAACTTTGCAGCCATCAAATGTATGCAGATAATCATCAGATACCCTTTTGTGTCTCAGCTCTTCTCATTTGCATAAAGAATTAACAAAGATTTGTTTATACTTAACAACTGGATTGAATCAGTAGGTTTAGAAGTACGAAGTAGAATCCTAATAAATCATAGTGCATGGTCATCAGCTCGAAAAGCACTATGAATAAAATCTCATATTCTGTTGTGCCCATTTCTTTCATAAATATCACAGATCTACCACGGTGTTCCGAAGTCAAGAGCGTAGGTAAGTTTGTCGATAACTGCCCCATCTGGAACTCGCAAGTAGATTCAATATGCTGTTAACGTATTTCATCATTTCATGCCTGTGAACACTTCTACAGAATAGTACACGTGAAACTCTCATTAAATCACTTATGTCTCACTTTCACTATTATGAGTATGAATGTCCTCTGACCAACATAACATTTAAATTACAATTTAAATTTAAATTTCTACAGAACGTATACACACATTTTATTTTTTATAAAGAAGCAACCGTATATTGGAATTTTTTAACACAGTACATATGCTTAATCTAGATAAAAGACAATTACTTCACTCTGTTTTTTCTGTATAATACGGTACTACATAAAAACTGTTCTCATTTAGCTCACCTTACAATTTACTTCAATCATCTGAGTGTAAATCGAGTTCTGATTCACCATTGCTTTACGTACCGCAACACAAGCTCTTTCAGTAGATCATTCGCCATTGTCTGTGCGCAATCACGGTTGTCCCAGACGTAAAACGAGCTCCAGATATCTCATCAAAATATTTTTAATTGGAGGCAACGTGAATGAATGTTAGGTCATTGGATCCAAATCTAGAACAGTATCATATGCAGTCGAGTTTAAAAGCCTCTAAGCGACCAATACTTTGATGTTAAAGCAGATGTGTTAAATAAAATTATTTTCTTTTTTAATGATTTATTAATTGCTTGTTAACTTACCTGAATCGAAAGAATCATGGCTACGAAGGGAATATGAAAACAGTTGAATGGTGAAGTATGTTCTCTTATGGAGGGAATTATGAAAGGAAATTAGGGAAGAATATGAAATTGAAATGATTGAAGGCGTTGTCATTGTCAACAATAGTATTTATTTCGCAAATAGCAGCTTTCGATGGCTTAGCCATTATCACCAGTTTTCTGGTACAAGAAAAATATAAAATTAGAATTAACGTAGTTACCTAATTTTAAAAACACATCTTAAGAAATGAAAGGAGAAGAATTAAAGAAAAGAAAAAGAAAGAAAGAAAGGGGGCGGAGAGTTATATCTTTATGTAAAAGATATACCTCTCCGTCCCCTTCTTTCTTTCCTTTCTTTAATTCTTCTCCTTTCATTTCTTAAGATGTGTTTTTAAAATTAGGTAACTACGTTAATTCTAATTTTATATTTTTCTTGTACCAGAAAACTGGTGATAATGGCTAAGCCATCGAAAGCTGCTATTTGCGAAATAAATACTATTGTTGACAATGACAACGCCTTCAATCATTTCAATTATGTAAATGTCAACTACAACTTATCACTGAATCAATAAAGAATATGAAATGACAAACCGAGTCATTTTAATATCTAGATAATTAGTAAATAAGTGAACGTGAATCATTAGAATTAGGTAAAAATTAAAATTTTGCATGACCACAGGCGTTAATTGGTTCTAATGACCTCGGAAAATCTGAGATCCAAAGACCACCTTCATTCCCTTTTCCCTGTTGAAATCTTTAAATGTTTTAGTTGCTTCAAAAGTAGTTTTCGCATTAACCGTTTCTTTCCGTGCATTCTCAATATTATCAGTCCTCTTCTTCTTCTTCTTCTTCTTTCACTTCCCCTCTTTATTATTCTCCTTTTATTTTTCTTCTTCTTTGATTAAGGTTTAGAGCATATTCATTTCAAGAATGTATCATCTCTCCGTCTATTCCTTGGACTTTCGGAGCTTTTCGTTTCTCCTAGTTTCTCATTCCTTCTATAACGTAATCTTCTAATCTTTATTTACCTCTTCCATCAGTCTTTCGACTTCTGTATTTTACTGTCTGTCACGCTTTTTTCTTTATTTCTCGTACGAGTAAATCGTTCCTTCTTTCCGACCAACCATTTCCCAGCCGTCTGTGGTAGTATTCTGCCGAGCTCCAGCAACACGACCAGTCTGACATCTCCTTTTCCTCAAGTCCACTTGAGCGTCTCAGTCCACCCCCTCCCTCCATTTTCCCCTCCCCCACCCCACCGCTCCTGTTCCTGACTCCCTTTCGAGAGGTCGCTCAGGGACTTTTACAATGCCAAGGGAGAGCAGCGTCGTTTGGACGAAAAAAAATAAGAAATAAACGAGAGAACAAAGCAGAGACGTACAGCAAAGACTGATCAGAATTGCTGGCAAGATGCGATGTAAACGACGCGGGAGAACAGTGTGCTTCAAGATTGAGATGAAGTAGAAAAGAATAAGAAAAGAGGGCGGGCCCTTGAGAATTTCTTTTATGATTCGCAAGACAATAAAGTCTCCAATTGGGATGTTTATTAGTTCTTGAATATAAGGGATCCATCAATGCACGCCATTATGTTGCTACTCTCATCGCATGAAACATTATTAGTTTCTGCTGATGTCAAAACGTCAACTATACAACCGTACTTAATTAACGACTTTGGAGCTGTGGTCTTTATTTCCTGTTTTTGCTCCGTTGCCAGTAGGAGGGTACATTCGATGTCCCTCTTTAATTTCGTTTGCGTTTTATGTAATTTCTTCCTCGTGGTTTATTTACCATAAAATTACACCACAGGATACTCTTTTCTGTATGAACTAATTCGCTTACCACTTCAGATATTGCACGTTTAGTCAGACAAAAAAGGAAATTTACACACGATGAGCGTGTTTTCTTTCGTTTTGATTGTGATTTTGTAAATATTTTGTAAATAATTCATTTTTACCTCGTATGTGAGCAAATCTGACAAACGTTCCGTATTTGGCCAAACGTATCGGCCCTAGTACAGCCGCACCTGCGTCCTAGTGAACGTTTGGAATATTTGGTCGTAAATGGTCGTGCTCTTCCTAAAACAAATACAGCCGATGAGGGATCCATTATGGCTCGTATTCTAATCTCACGGTGATGTACTTTAAGCATCAACTAAGTTACTGGGATCGATGTTGTTCAATTCGACGTGCATGACGAGCACATTGGTACCGCTTCTAATTTGCTTTCCTTCTTTACCATTATTCTTGAAACAGGACGATAGGGACCCATTTTCCATTAGCTAGCAAGACACAAACAATACAGTGTGTTCACGTATACAAATCAAGTCTCGAATCGAGTAATATCGCCATAGGAAGCAAACGATAAAACAAGATGAAGGAGAAGACGATTTTACAAGAAGAAACAATATCATCTAAAATATTTGAGTCTAAGGATGTGATCATGACAACGCAGCTTAACCACAATTTTAATACTTAAGGCTCAGAACTTCTGCGAGATACAATCTTCAATTGGCCACAGCACTGTGAAGATCGACTAAGAGGCGAGGCAGTCGCCTTGATAAATTACTCGTTGAATAAGTAAAATTCTCCATCACCAATGAGCTCCCCTCGCCGGCCGGCAAGAAACGGCCCCGAAATCTTATGGAAATTCTCGGAAACCGCCGGAACAGCGCCACCAGAGAGCAGCAAAAAGAGAAACAGAAACCCCTCGCGCACAATAAACGGGGAGCGGAGGCAGGAACAAGACAAAGATTGATCAGAATCGTCGCGGTAGGGAAAATGAAATATCGCCCGAGTTCCGTCGGAGGGCTTTGCGGCCCGGCCGCGTGCAGGCGCCCCAGGGGGGCAGTCGCGGGGAACGACGTGATGCGCCGCGGGCGGGGAAGTGGGCGTGCCAGTGGGAGGGCGAATGGGCGAGCTGGTGGGCAAGCGAATAGGCGTGAGAGTGAGTGCGAGGAGGAGCGGGCAAACTAGTGGGTGGGAGAGGGGGCGGGCAATGTGTAGGCGAGCGAATGGGCGGGAGAGTTGTTGGACGAGTGAGGAGGCGAAGGGTGGGCGAGTGGACGGGGGAGTGGGCGAGCGAATGGACTGGCGATTGGGGGATTGAGCGAGTGAGTGAGCGGGTGAGTGAGCGGGCGAGTGGGCGGGCGAGTGAGCGGGCGAGTGGGGGGCGGGGATGAGCGGTGGGGGCGGGGGGTGGCGGGGAGTGGGCGGGCGAGTGAGTGGGCGAGTGAGTGGGGGTGAGTAAGCGACCGACTTACGCGAGTGGACGGGCGGTGGGTGGGAGTGTGCGGGCGAGTGTGCGGGTGGACGATTGTGCGGGCGGGGCTTGAGAGTGGGTGGAAGGAAGGCGGGCGAACGAGTGGGGGGTGGGTGGGGGGGGGGGTTGGGAAAAGGGTGGGCGAGAAGATGGATGAGCAGGCAGGCGAGTGGGAGGGACAGTGTGTGGATGAGTGAGCTAGCGAGTCACCAGCGAGTGGGTGGGCGAGTGGGCGGCAGCGGGAGAAAAGTCATGCTGTGGGTAGTAGATGTATGAGTGTGGGACAGGTGTGAGGGCAAGTGGGGAAACGAGCGGGAGGGCGAGTGAGTGGCGAACTACTGGTGGTCGAACACGTAGGCGGGCAAGTGGGTGTTAAAGTTGCAGGCCAGAAAATTGGATATGTGATGACATGAAATGAAAAGATGGGTAGATCGGAGAAATACGGGGATTGATCGGAGGGGCCCTGGGCTATAAACGATGATAGCGTGTAGACATGATAATAAAATGGAAAATGAAGAAAAACCATTCGGAAGTAAAAATGTTATCGAAACTTGTTTGGGAGTATTTGTTGAAGCGTGACTGATCCTCACATGACTAAAAGAACAATACACGGAGAAAAAAATGTGACATGACTGAAAATATTTTGAGAATGAAATGTAAAACGATATCCGGCATTATTTCTTTGATAATCTTCCAGACGATTACTAACATACCATCCAAATACTTTACAAAAAAGCAAAAGATACGAAATGATAACTCATCAAAAAAAAAAAAGGAAAAACATCCTATTCGACTTAAACAAATGTTGAAGGCAAATCGGTCAAAAAGTTTCAATTGCATTACATTCCACATTTAATAAACGTACCTTTACCCCAACACAGGTATTAACTGGTGCTCCGAACAGCACACTGCTTGCTGTTCAGAATCCAAAGCGAAGACCAGGAATGGTGCATCCAGCGCAGGGCACAAGGAAGTCGCTGTGAGGAGGCAACGCGTGGGCGGAGGCTGCGAGCCGAAGAACGCAAGCAGCTTCCTCCACGGTCGCTGCAACCACAATCCGCTCCGCGCAGTTCGTTACGTCGGTCGACAGCTCCCATCCCCGCCCCCTCTGCCACCCCCTCTCCCTGCCCACCCAACAACAGGGCACTGCAGTTACACTGCCTCTGCTCCACTTCTCTACGTCTTTGTCCCGCTCCGCCACGCCCCCGCCACGCCCCCGCCACGCCCCCGCCACGCCCTCGCCACGCCTGCGTCTCTCCTCGTCACTGCCACGCTTCCAAATTGCCTCCGACTCGCCTTCGCCATACCGACCTCCCACCTCCGCATCGTTCACGTATTGCCACTGCTACGAAACCCTGAGCTCTTTTCTTCCACTATACTGCTTCTCCGTTCCCCTTTCCCTAGCACCTCCTTCTTTCACTTCCATCTCTCCACTCCTCCCCCTTCTTCCGCCTCTCCCTTCCCCCCTCTCATCCCCCTCTGCTCACTACTTTTGTGGCCCCTCTTTTCCGCTAATCGACTTCCGTTATCCATTTCCCCTGCTCCACTTCCGATCCTCCAGTTCCCTCACTCTTCGTCCCCACTTTCATCCTTCTTCCGCCCAAAATCTTTCCTTCCTTCCCCCCAACCCCATCTTCCCCCCCCTTGGTTCCATTCTCTCCCCAACCACTCTCTGCCGTACTTATAGATGCCCTTCCCCCATCCCCCATCTCGACTCGCCTGCTCTACATTCTATCCTCAATCCTCCCATTATCTTTCTCGACACACTCAACTCAAAGTTCTCTTTGCGCTGTAGAATAGTCATCATCAGGTCTCGGATTCTGATGATCTAAAAATTCTTTGAAAATGGCCTATAAATTACTTAAAAATAACCTATAAAATTTCTAAAAATAAGGGGAAAATTACCTAATTAAAAAAATACTAAAAAATTTGTAACAATATGTTTATTTCAATAAATTTTTCCATTTGAAATAAAATGAACTTAATGAACTTAATGAAAAACTTATTGAAATAAAATCATATTAAATATATAAGTCCTTATTTGACCAGGAAATGTAATCTTTAGCTCCGATCTTCCATCCGTCAGTTTTTAAAGGCAGTGGACGTCATCGAAAATCCTTGTAATTTTGAGAGTTCGTAAAACGGAGTCCACTGCATTAGTGAATTTTCTATTGAACTGATGTTGAAATAAAAACTTTGTTCTAGTGTTTCATTGTAAATTATTGAAACATTCACTTACAAAAAACTGGAAAAGGAAGCAAAATGCATAAAAATGATAAAAATGACGCGAAGATCCAGAAAAATGACTTATAAATTGAAAAACGGCAAAAAAATACAAAAAATGACCCAATGAGTATCATTTCTGTCACCTATATGTCGTGACGAAACATTCATTTACAGATTAGCTACGTCTAGAATGCACCAATGATTAGATGACATCATCATAATCGAGCCCTGGTCCTTACCTTATTCCTTACCCGCTCTCTCCCGGACACCACTCATCATTCACCCCGCTCCGTTACGCGGCCTCCTTGAGCTTGCCTCCAACCCTGCTCTCTTTTTGCCCCACTTCGACCTTTTTCTGTTGCCTCATCCTGCCCCCGGTCCTCCCTAAAATTTCCCAATTCCCCCCATCCTCCTCTGCCCCTTACTCACTCCTCTCTCTCTCTCTCTTTCTCTCTCTCTCTCTCTCACTCGCTCGCTCGGTCGCTCGCTCGCTCGCCCGCAGTCTCTCTCACACGCTCTCTCTCTCTCAGCCAATCTCTCTCGCTCGCAGTCTCTCTCACTCTCTCTCTCAGCCAATCTCTCTCTCGCTCGCAGTCTCTCTCACTCGCTCTCTCTCGGCCAATCTCTCTCTCCCTCGCTCAATCTCTCTTCTCTCTCTCTCTCTCTCTCTCTCTCTCTCTCTCTCAATCTCTCTCTTCTTTCGTTTTCGTTATCCTCCCCGTCACACTGTTCAGTCATCGACGCATTGTATATTCCTTTCCTTCACCCGCTACTGCCTTTCGCGGTTTCCTCCTCGTTACCCCCTCGCTCTGTCCTATTTCATCCTTTCCCCCTTCGAGTTCCCACTCCCGCCCAACTGCATTCCCACTCATTTGGCCCTCGTTGCATCCTTTTCGCCCTCGCTCCACCCTCATAGTTCACGTTGCGCTGGGGAATCGGTATCATCCTCTCCTTTGCTCGCTCGCCCTCGCCCCCTCCCTCTCTCTCTCGCTCTCAGAGAGAGAGAGATCTTTGGCCCGCCCCGCTTCCTGGCCGCTCGCGACTCGGAGGGATATTTAACTTCTCGTGCGCCATTAAACGTGTCTAAACACAGAAGCGAAGCCCCGCGAAGTATAACAAGAAATTATTCGGGGCGCTGAGACAACGCGAGGCAGGGAGTCCCCTCGAAGAGACCCAGGTCTGGCTTGGGGGTGGGGGATTCTGCGGTGGGGAGCTCGTGAAGGATATTGCGATGTAGTAGCTCTGATTCTTCTTTTGTTTCTATTACTCTTACTCTTGTTTTTACTACAATGTATTTTTATATTTTTGTTTTCTTGATTTTTTATTCTTCTTTTTCTTTTCTTAATATTTTTTTTTTTTTTTTTGTCGTTCTGTTTTTCGTATTTCTTATTATTAACCTTTTATCTTCTTTTTTTTTATTGTTCAATTGTTTCTTTTTTTTTTTTTTTTTTTTTTTTTCATGCATGAGCCATGCATGTCACCGTTGCGTTGACGCATTGCACCAGCTATTCAGTTCGGTGGTTGGAACCGGAGACAGAATGGAAAAAGCCAGTAGCCTGTTGTTTAGTTTACTAATATGGCATCTTCTTGAAATATATAGGGGAAAATATGGAAACGAACAATTATAAAAGCTGCCTTCTACAATTTTCGTTTCAGAAAGACCAGATTAACCCTTCGTTAGGCACGCATGGGTCTAGGAGATACATTGCATTTTAAGAAAACAATTTGAACGGGCTGTTTTGTACTTAGGGAGGAGTGGACTGAATTTGATTTTTTGGGGAACATTGCGGTCCGCTCAGTTTGATAGTTCAGTCCAAGGAAATTTAGTGGTAAGGACCATCTGTATATAAGTCGTGGTTTCACTTTGCACAACAATTTGATATTTGGTCATTTATCACTTACAGTTATAAATTTTATCACTTATATTTATCACTTATGTTTATCACTTATATTTACACAGGTACAGTTAATAACAGACATTCATTATCAAACGCATGGCAGTTCAATTGCACTTGAAATGGTGACACACTGTTGACAATACTAATTTGGTGCTTGGTAATGGCTAATCGCTCTACACGAGACTTCTACGATTTTACGTGTAGGAACGCTACACGGAGCCAAGGGCGTTTACGTGCTGCCCGCAGCAGATTGTTATGTCGACTAACATTTTTACTCGGCGATTGAAGGGTCGCGAGATTTGGATCACAGAGCGCATGAGAGTGGGGGTTAGGCCCCAGCCAATCATTACTGACCATTTGAATTTGTTCTGGAACCTGCCGGAACAAATGTTTGTTTAGATCAGTCATAACCGCTGTCACTTCTTGGAATCCGCTCCCGTCGACACGTGTGCAACGGCGCGGGACGCCGTTAGCAGTGCCTCAAACCAACGGATTCCGCGACGCAGATACAATAAACGTACAAGCACTAACATTATATATAAACTTTCTGCTCTGTTGTGGGCCCGAACACAATATCTGGCTGAGGCGTAGGTGTAAGATTATGAATAGGGACCGGATTTTTATGTAATTACATATTTTTTGGCTTTCTATTTACCGTTCTCAAATTTGTAAACTGGGCGAATGGGCCCCGTCC
Organism: Teleogryllus oceanicus; assembly: GCA_964035755.1. NCBI lineage: Eukaryota > Metazoa > Arthropoda > Insecta > Orthoptera > Gryllidae > Teleogryllus > Teleogryllus oceanicus. The sequence goes on from CAXIVR010000007.1 coordinate 13,346,524, forward strand.
TAACACAATATTCCATTTTCGTTACATATTTTTACATATTTGGTACTATATTACATATTTTACATATTTTCGTATTTCACAAAATATTTTTGATTATATTAATTTTCTTCAATTTTATTACGTATTTGTTATGAAAAGAAATATTTTTTAGAAAATCAGCATTTTTTCTACATTATTACTGCGTGCTGTCTCTTCTTGGTACCCAATATGAAGACGCGTGATGTTCTCAAAGTCCCGCGTGTCTCCTTCATTTATCTCAGGGACGGAAAGTGCGCGTCAGAGTCTGACCCGATTTAACTTCAAGTGCGAAAAGTATCACTCACGCCGCGGTTCGTGACCTTTGACCTTAATGTCCGAGAAAAATTGGTGATTTTTAACATTCGTTATTTTAACCGACGTTTAACATTCAATGAGAATGCTTCACTTTGCAGTGATGTTTGCTGGTCGCAGATATCGCTAGTTTGTAGGATGTCTTCGGGCTGCAAAACTAGTCCTGAATAGCAATAGAGCAATAGATGAAGCTTTTACTACCGATCGGTAAGTTGTATGGTGCAAAGTGTGCATTAATTTATGCTCTTCAAATGATTTTTAAGACGTTTGTTATTTTTAAAATTTGTTAATTTTTTTATAAATGTAATTTCAAATTAATTAATATTTAATATTTAATTCATATTAATATTTTTTCGGTATCTAATTATGAGATCCGGTGACATCCTGTGTTGAACAATTCTGCACCCGGTGGGGAGGATACTGGAAGATAAACCGGAGAGCGATAGGTCACGCAGATGGTCTTTCTGACCGCACGTGACGCGTGCGATAGCCAGTCCCCGCGCGCCCAAAGGCGTCACGTGCAGTTCGCGGAAATTCTCAGTGCCGTTGCGATGTGTTCCACTCACCCCGAATCTTTCGCGGGTGTTTCTTGTGTTCGTGTCTGTAACAGTAACGTAGTATTCTCTCTGCACTATATAGTTCTCAATATGTGTGAACAGTTTGATCTCCAAAATGCTGATGACTCCATTGTTTGTTACTACAACATTTGCAAAGAAGATCAACAATTACTAGTCTTCCAGAAGAAGTGCAACAAATGCTAACTAAATACCAAAAAGAAGGAAATCAAATACGATTTCTTTGGAACCACAAAGTACAAAATGAAAAATGAGTCAGTCTGTTACAAGGAAAAACAGTGTCTCAAAAAATATGCTTGTGAAAAATGTGATAATTTCATATGTTTACACAAATATGCATTTTTTGTGAAAACTGCTTTAATGTAAATACCACTGATAATATTAGTGATTAAGTCGAGAAATAATTACGACTTATTGTTTAGTACTGATTTACGCAAATTCTGTTTTCTTCTTCCTCAGCTTATGTAAAATAATTATTCAAATAACACAATAAAACTGAAATTGATTTCTCAATAAATATCGTACTAACACTTCCTCAGACAACGTTGATAATAAATTTTCTCCAAACGAATGCTCTAGAAAACTCTAGAAAACAAAAAGTAGAACGAGTCTACTGGAACCAGCGCGCCTAACCGCGTCTTTCAAAAATTGGCACGCCTATCGGAGAGTTAACGTCGAGCCAGATATTTAGCTGGTTTAAGTAAAAGATCAGAGTACCGTCGCGACTGATTCGAACGGGGCGACGAAACTTTGCAGACTGACAACATCCTCTGTAGCATAGTCTTGTTTTGTTTCGGGACATGAATGTAGCTTCAGTACGTGCACGTTTTCTTTGAGCATTTCTTTTGCTAGTTGTGGTAGAAGTAGAGCCGGGTATGGATTGCTAATTTGTTAGTGTGGTATACTCGCAGCAGTTGTGGAGGGCTAGTGGTCACGCTCCCTATGAAAGAGGGGGAAGCCACTCGAAGGAGCGCAGCTCTTTCCCTTATTAAACGGATCTAACCTTCCTGGATAGATAAGCGAATGCCAGTATACTGACAGACAGAGAGAGAGAGAGAGAGAGAGAGAGAGAGAGAGAGAGAGAGAGAGACACAGAAGACAGACAGACAGACAGAAATAAACGGAGATAAACAGAGAGACAGAGAGACAGAGAGAGACAGAGAGAGAGACACAGAGAGACAGAGGGAGACAGAGAGAGACACAGAGAGACAGACAGAGAGAGACAGAGATAAACAGAGAGAGAGACAGAGATAAACAGAGAGAGACAGAGAGAGACAGAGAGAGACAGAGAGACAGAGAGACAGAGAGAGACACAGAGAGACAGAGAGAGAAACAGAGATAAACAGAGAGACACAGAGCGATAGAGAGAGACACAGAGAGACAGACAGAGAGAGACAGAGATAAACAGAGAGAGAGAGAAAGAAGACAGAGAGAATTAAACAGTCCAAATGGTAACTAATACATTATGTATGAAAACTGATTTATCATACGTGTTTATTAATAACATTTGCCTCACATTCAACATGTCAAATTGAGACTTTTAAATTATTATTACTGTACTTGAAAATATTTATCTCGGATGGACATCCCTACTAGATACTGCTTTATTTATTTATTTATTTATTTATTTATTTATTTATTTATTTATTTATTTATTTATTTATTTATTTATTTATTTATTTATTTATTTATTTATTTATTTATTTATTTATTTATTTATTTATTTATTTATTTATTTATTTATTTATTTATTTATTTATTTATTTATTTATTTATTTATTTATTTATTTATTTTACATAAAAAATAGTTAAAAACTGTGTGACGTGCTCTGGGGAGAAATGAATTCTGTGCATTTTTTAAAAATTCTGTGATCCCTACCCTAAGCCATATACTTCTTGAATTTTGAATACAGAAAAAATTAGCGTTTTTTGCAAGGAATGTTAACAAAAATATTCGCTTCAATGTAAATACATGTTACGTGACGCTTACATGTTACATACTGTTATAAATTTTCTAATAATGTTCAATTCAGGGTATTGAAGTTGCCCCGTTTTTCAGGTTACTGCTCAAACTTTCCGCCTTGTATTGCGATAAATTACGGGAAAATACCAATCAGAGCTGTCGGTTGCAATGATTTTCATTGCGAGTGTGCTTGAATTCCTCCCAGATACTTTTTCCCTACATGCTATTTCGACTTTTTTGCTATTTTGACTTTTAAATCACAAATATATTTTGATTCATTATTTCAGCTGCTGAGAGGTAGAGTGGTCATAAGTCAATAAAATTACTATTTTGACTTATTCCAGGCTTGATAAGTATTGGGTGACTTACATCCTAAAGGGAAGTGGCATACGTGTTTCATAGTGGCCGCTTAACAGCAACACTGCGCGCAAAGCCGAAACAAAATAAAATGACGCAGCAGACAGAAACAAATGCTGTTCAATAAACTTAAGGGGAAATGTCTTATACCTCTCAGCAGCTCATTTAGTGTGTCCGCGCGCGTTAACACTTTAATCTTAGTATCATATGTTTTAACCCGGAAGGATGCGTCGACCTACATTTCGACTTGGAAGGGATTTCCCCCAGGGGGATATTACTTCAGTAAGAAGCCAGAATAAAATCCTGAATGACATCCTAGTGTATGTGGCTATGTTGTATGTCTAAGCGTTTGTATACTTTTAAGAGGAAAGAACTAGGGCGGGGAAAGGAATTTCACGCTTAATTCGTGACCCGTTTTTTAGAATACCACTCCGTTATTCATCTTAATTCTCATAAATAACGTAAAAGTACCTATCAGAAATGCCGGTCACAAAGATTGTCTTTGAGGAAGTTCTGCCCAGCTACATTGTTAGTCTCAAATCCGTCTAAGCCAGGACTCGAACCCCTGGTACTTCCCGAACCAAACCAGCACTGCAGAGGCAATATTCTTATAAATTACCTTTCGTAGCACTAAAAAATGGGAACTAAGTCTACATTTGGTGTGCTATCACAGGTTCTTTTGTGGAAGTGTAGTTTATCTATTGCATTTTTATCGTTAAGTGAAGTTCTGAAAATTACAAGCAAAGTAATATGATATGCTTCTTGAAATGATTAAGGAACTCTTGGGGTCAAATGGTTCTTATGTGAATTCAGCATTAACTGTTTTTTCTCTTACATAAAAAATCTAAACTGTAAGAATAATGTTCTTTCAAACAAGTATCATTATTTATTTGCCAATTTTTAATTATTTTCTCACTGTGGCTAAATACGTAAATCATTAACATATTGTACTTCACTAATATAAATTTTCAAGCGACACAATACACTCCAACTTCAAAAAGACTATTGTGTGGTATCATTGGGACACAAATCTCATTTTCCTAGTTTTTCGAGAGGACACCGACAATACACATTAAATTTTAAAATGAAGTCGGTGGAAAAGTAAGAGAATCTAAATATCAGAAGGTGTGTGACAAATATTCTGAAATGGTAAATATTCAGAATATTAATTTGAGTTTTGTTTTAATTTTAGATTTAGTTTTCAACTCTTGAAAATATTAATGATTCATTCGTATTTTGTAGCCTACTAAAGAATACAAACTTATGATGAGCGTCCGGCTCCAGAAAAGAAAGTTGTGTCAATAAAATCACAAAATTTATCAGGATCGTCGTAGAAGAGATTATTATAAATATAATTGTTTGATATTGAATGAGAGAGACGTTCAGAGAAGCTGTCGTAAAAAGAATCGTGTAAATAAAAATATAACAACGACATGGAAATCATGTACATATTCATATATTGATGAAATATAATGCAAAATATTGATAACTATGACGATTATGAAACTACGAATAATAATAAAACAATAATAATAATAAATAATGACAATTATAATACTAATACTATCACCACTAATAATAATACATGTAATAAATGTAATATCAAGACAAAAGGAAATATTGTTTTCTTGCCTATGGACCTACGTGCAATTATTACATTGTTTGAATTGTCTAGCAAACTTTTCGATTACTTCCACAATCCCTCGAGCAGGAAACAATGATTATTCAGAATTCACGTTTGCTAAAGGAAAAGAATTTCCATGCATGTTAGAATCGAACAAAGCTCCTACATACACACGCGTTTAATTGTCCCAACCAAGCAACCGGCCCAATAGACCCAGAGCACTGGTTGAAGGAGCCAGCGGTAACAACAAAAAGCCACGCAAAATTCTTCCCCGTTGAGATACCTCCGCTGGGAGCCAGGCACGAAATGAGTTTGGGAGTTCATTCACAAACCTCCCCCGCAGAGAAAGGGAATACGGCGGATATATTTGCTCTGATCGGGTCACAGGGGAGACGCGGTTGGAAGGTAGGGAACACGAAGAGAGTGCAGCGGTTAAATTATTGTTGAACCTTCGCTCCGGGAGCAGTTTCTCAGGTTCTCTTGAAGCAAATCGATAGCTTGTATACAATAATGAATATTGTATGTCGTTAAGGAAGCTCCAATGCAATTGTGTCTTTCCGAATGCAATGTCGTTTGAATTAAAGCAGAAGAATTTGCAAGAGAAACAGTTAGGAAAGACAGACGTCATTCAAAAGTGTACGAGTTTGGTATTTGTTCGAATGTTGGTATTTGCGCATCTTCCAGCAGTACAGCATATAACTACTGACAGACCACATGACGTACTGAAAACTTTGTGAAATAGATTCGTCAGAGAGGAACTCCTTATGAAACATATATAAAAGATATATTTCCAACTTACTTTTAATATATATGTGTGTATATATATATATATATATATATATATGTATATATATGTGTATATATATATATGTATATATATATATATATATATAGAGAGAGAGAGAGAGAGAGAGAGAGAGAGAGAGAAACGCATTTAAGCTATCAATGTTTAATAGAATTTTCACACAATTCGGCTGCTATAATAAAAAAAATTTAGTCTCGAAAGCATTTTTTCAAACCAATTTTTGAGTTCCTATTGCGGCTCAGCTTTTCGGAATATCCAAGTAGCTTTTTAAACAAAATATACTAAAATTGTCTTGAGAACTTATTTTCGATTTTCGACGTTTCCCCCCGGTTGTTCTGTATGTATGCTAGACTTTCAATGAAGAAATGAAACATTCCGGGAACTTCACAACTTTGACATAAGCGGTGAAAATCAAATTGCTCAACTCCCCACTACCAGCGCACTGGCTTAACAAACAAGGGTCAGAGGGCTGGGGTTGACATAGCTGACACAACAGGGAGGCAAATGTTTGTAGGGCAGTGCTTGGGCGTAGCTCTGCCACGCAACCCCTTCAAAGAATTCGCCCGACTTTTACCAACACACGTGTTTCTTTATTCCTGCACATCGGCGCACGAGACTGTTTGCAGACCTGCCTCCACTCGTGTGTGTCAGCATTGAATATTCGCGTCTGCAACCGTATGAATGTTAAATCACATACATATCCCGAGTTCCTGTGGGCCTCCCTCAGTCGAGAAGAGACTTGTAACTTTCTTCTGAAGGCCCTATAGGCGCAGGAGGCTCAAACAGGGAATGAAAGAAAGGGAGATGGAAAAAATTGAGTTGACGAAAAGAAATATGGAGCAGATTGAAGAAACGAACATTTGCGATTATAATAATAATACTGTTCGGTTCACTGATTCTTCCATGTAATTAAGGACATCTTTACAACTTTTAATTAATTGTTTTGTTATTTTGTGCTATTTTACTTTTTTGCTACCACTTACGCAGTAGGGAGAAAGTTGTGTCATGCTGCGCGAAGAGCGGCGAATTATTACAAGGCCATGATAACGAAGAAGTGGATAAATCCAGTTGCTAAATTTAGAAAAAAAATATTGTCTAACACGTGGTGTTGCCAGAGTCCATGTTTTGGGTTCCTGATACCGAAAAATGGATTGGCAGCAAAAGTCTGTCTATCCGTCCGTCCGTCCGTCAGTGAAAAACGCTAGCGGTTAAACCGTTCAACCGACTTTCTCGAAATTGATATTCCTCTATCTCTCTGGCTGCTGTCGGGGCACCTTCAATATGAAACCGATATTTTTTGGGTGAAGGAGTACTATACATGTAGCCCCTGGAACATTTCCAAAAAATCTATATGGTTTTAGATTAAATTTTCTTATTGGATAGGGTGGAAAACGTTTAAGATAAAGGTAGATGAGAACGTTTAAGAAAAGGAGAAGTCATGTTCGTTAAAAATTCTGATTTTTGGAAAATTGCAAAAGTTCAAAATTTATTTGCAGTCATTCTGCAACTGAAGTTACGAAGATAAACATTTATTTCATAGTTAAATGTGTTCATTAAAAACAGATTTAAAAATAATGTAATTTTCCATTTTTCGAAAACATGAGTATTATTTTCTTTAAACCAATCTTCTTAAAAACGGCACATTCTTTTATTCAATTTGATTCTTAGCGTAAAAAATTTGGTTTTGTTTTATACAATTATGAAGATACATTTTTTCTTAATGAAATGTGTTCATCAAAAATAGATCTTCAAATTAGGCTGTGTTGAGTAATTTGGCGTTAAGTATTTGGCGTTAAGTACATTAATTTTAACAATGATACATAATGCATTATTTACCATTTGGACTGTATAAATGAGTATAAACAACCTGTAACAACTATTGTACTACAGCTTCCGGGTCAATGACCCCCATCTCGATCAGGTTTTTCGTCCAGTTTCCCTGATCCATTGAGCAAATGCTGAGATGGCCCCTTGTTTTGCTTCTGGACATAAATGTAACTTCATTTTCTGTGCACGTCTTCTAGAATTCAGTGGGAAATACAATTATTCAAATTATCGTTTCCATGTTGTCGCGGCAGGAAGTAATAAGAGCCAAAATTTATTGCTTATTTATAAAATTTATTGCTTATTTATCCTTGAAAATAGATTTTATTACATGGGAGTTTTTGTTTTTTTCTCCTTTCAAAATTTCAAAATTCAAAATTTATTGCTTGTTTATCCTTGAACATAGATTTTATTTCATGGAGTTTTGTTTTTTTCTCCCTTTCAAAAATTCAAAATTTAAGTAGTATATGAGTAAGTGTAGGGATCACAGAATTTTGAAAATGTGCACACAATTCACTTTTCCCCATAGCACGTCATACGCAGTTTTTAACTGTTTTTCTGACGTAAAATAAATAAATAAATAAATAAAAGTAAGGTCGCCCTCTCGGAATATCCTGCACTTTGTGAACGTAATATGACTGTTTTCAGGCAGTTGGATGTTACGTAAGTTAGAATTTGTATATTATTTCATATTTCTTTGTTCGTTTTTTACATTCGAGTTTTCGTTAAACGTTTAGAAACCTTTTTACAGCTTTTAGAAATCCTTTAAAACCTATTTGAAATATGTGAAAGAAAAATTGCTAGCCTCTAAGGAATATCAGATTATATCCCAACAATGGCATTCCGTGGCACGAGACGGCAGCTGAATTTCTGTGAATTCCGTCTCATTGTTGGGACATGATTTAGCTGTATAAAAAGCAAGTTAGGGAGTCAGAAGCAACGGGGTACAAGTAACATTTTTGTCTTGCAAGTCTTGCATGAAATCAATCAGGGGTATTAGCATTAGGCTGAATCCAATTTTTATACCCCAGGATTGTTAGCCCTGGGGGATGGAAGATGAAATGATGATAATGAAGGGTGAATGGACGGCACACACAAACGGACATACACAAACACCACCCATTCCCAAGGCGGGACTCGACCCCGCGATCCTTCTGTCTGAGATCGCCATGGCACTACCGCCTAAGCGATCTCTGCTATCCTGACTGACACTATTGTTGTTGTTGTTATTATTATTATTATTATCATCATCATCATCATAAAAAATTATATGGTGATGAGTGCCTAGTGTTATCACTACGTTGCAGTAACGTTAATTTCTATTACGAAAATCTCACCTCACAAAGTTTCCATGTGCTAACGAATTTCGATTGCCAACACTAGAAGGTAGAGGCGCGGCAGAGGGGGAGAAGTGGGGAAGCGAGCTCTGGGGAGGGGCAGCGGAGTGTAGAGCGGCGCGAGTTGTTTTTGAAGGAGCGAAAGAAAAGCGCAGGCCCAGATAGATTACTAAGCCCAGATTTTCTTTGCAAGAGGATTAGGCGTGGATCCCGAGACGCGGGACGGACAAAGACTTCGGCCACCGGCCCGCCTTACGCAAACCCATCCACGAAGCACCGTGCGAAGAGAAGGCGCAAGAGGGAAAGGGAAGGAAGAGAGCGCGATAGGTCCAAAGGAGAAGAAAGAAAGAAGAAAATGCACAGTTGAGATGGAAGGAAATAGCGCGGGAGGGTGGCATGAAAAAGGAAGGAAGAGAACGCGATAGGTAGGTGTGAAGACGTATAAGAGAAAGCGAGGCGAATAGAAGAAGGAAAGAAGAAAATGCACAGTTGAGATGGAAGGAAATAGCGCGGGAGGGGGAAAAGGAAGGAAGAGAACGCGATAGGTAGGTGTGGAGACGTATAAGAGAAAGCGAGGCGAATAGAAGAAGAAGGAGGGAAGAAAATGCACAGCTGTGATGGAAGTAAATAGCGCAGGAGAGTGGCGTGAAAAGGGAAGGAAGAGAGTGAGACGGCGTAGGTGTGAAGATGAACAGAAAACTGCAAGGTGAAGAAAAGAAGATAGAAGGAAGAGGATGCACAATTGAGACCGGGAAAGATACCAATTCGAGACTTCGTCGCTAGTTAGGTATTGCGTTCCTCTCGTAGATGAACGCATACGATACGTTTTTAACGTCTTATATTCTTCTTCTTGCGAATATTTTTCAGCTTTTGCGGCCGTCTCTCGCATTTCAATTTCCATACCCTTCTATCATTCAAGCCATTCTCTTTTGGACCTCTTCATTGCTTCTTTAAAAATATGATTCTACCATTCCTCTCTGGGTTGACCTCTTTTCTTCACTCACAGCCCTTTCTGGGCCATCTCCCATAATCAGAACCTCAATTTGTTCATTTAACATCTTATTCTATGCAACGCATTTAAATCGTTATTTGTTCAGTACATTCGAAGATAAAATTTTCTTACGTTATTTTAATGACGATTGTTCACGATAATCCTACCTACAGAACATTGAAACCCACAGAAACTAATGATTAGAGTAGCTGATCTTCAAAATTACCATTTAGAGAGTGCGGTGTCTATTTCAGTTGTTCAACCGGGTGCAAAATCCCCATTAGTTCTTAGATATTTCAGAAGCTTTTCAAATACCATCTTACAAAAACGTACGCTAAAACGCTGATTTTTTAAAATTCTGGTGAATTTAGTCAATTTTGAACTTATAAATTATTTATGCAAACAAAAATATTACATGTGCAAATGATTAATGAATTATTTAAAACCTGGTACATGCCATGTATTGTAAGAAGAAATGTTAAGAAAAAAAAGAAAATCTAATTAGATCATTTAAAAACCATAAAATTGACCAAATTTGATGACCTGTTAAAAAAATTAACGCTATAAAACCTTTTAAAAAGTCGTGTTATAATTACCATAAAACATAATTGATTAAGTTAAAATTTTTAATCCAAGCACACTTGGAAAACACGGAGAGTATTTAGATTGAATTTTTGTGGAAAATGGCGTGATTTAAACAATTTGGGAAGGAAAACGAAGCTTCTGATGGAAATATGCTTATAATTAATTTACCATAAAAATATTTATAATGAAACTAAAAAAGAGCAAGTACTTGTTTAGCCCAATCATTTTCTATGTATTTTTAAACTAGTTTTTAAACCACGTGAAATATTTTTCCGGAAAGTAGCACGCGTACTGCGCAAAAATATGAAATAAAATACTATTGTGTAACCCTGCAATTCATTAAATGTTTGAACAAAAACTCTTTTCTCAAGTACTGTAATAACATAGGGTAGTACATATACGAAAAACTGTTCATTGCATTACAGGAATATGAAACTAATGATGCTACAGAATGGCACATACTTTCTCGTACTAGATAGTTTTTTTGACTTGCCACATACTTTTGCCAGCTGCCATCTGTCGCCGCCAGAAGTATTTTTTTTTTTATTTTCACAATTTTTCGGTTTAGTGATAGCATAATCGACAAAAATTGTACTCTATGAATATTAAAGAGTGTAACCTCGTCCTAAGTGGCAGTTTTCATTGAAAAACTTGGAGCCGTTTGAAGTAAATTGTCTTGAAGCGTTACTGTAATTGTGAAATTTGATGCTCTCTTTCACAGATAATGTTTAAGTTTCCGAAAAAACTTCATTGAAAGTTGTACGAAGCACTTCCACTCACAAATGCAGTATGTTTCTACATTTTGCACAAAAACCCTCTCCGATCACGCTGCAGTTTACTAGACTCTGCATCCATTTGGAACTCATAGATGTAATGAATGAATCCAGTCAAATTTATATTTGTATATTATTATTATTTCCATTATTAAGATGATTAATGATTTTTACCAATAAACGTTCAAAACTAATATTTAAGGGATACATACGTTCGAGGTTAGTGTAGGATGTTCTCTTCATAGTTCCTTGAGTACCAGATCTAAACAGCAAAATATCAACAAAAAATAAGGATTCTTACATAGAAAAACATAAATGATTAATTGAAAAAGACATGAAAGTTTGTTATGAAGAAGGGTTTGTAAGCCAACTTACGTTAAAAGGACGTCTGTACAGAATTCTCTGCAATGTGTTATTAGAATGATACAAGAAAAACGTTTATCATTTGTGCTCATTTATACAGAACATCAAAAAGAAAAGAAGTTAATACTTACATTTAGCGCATTGAATTTCTACGTACAATGATGAAGACTTCCCACTTTTACTTCTCTCAACTAAAGAGCCCTCAACAAAAATACGAGTAAAAATTACAGATTTTGCTCTTTGAAGTCCTTCTCCCTCCAAAGTGAAGCGCTTACAGGTGAGTGATACTGAATGCATGTCTGTTGAGTTCTCTCGCAAAGCGTAGCAATATTAAGAAGCTAATTTTAAATTACATATTTACCGATTCCGTTCTGTAGACATGGCACAAAAGAAATCTGCGCCGAGGAGAGAACGATGCACACGGTGGAAAATTGCCAGAGCTTAAAGGAGACAGACTTTATCTTAGCAGCGTAAGAAAGACAATTCGTGGGAGAAATATCTCTGGAAAATAATATAGCATTTAGAATATATCAGCGTTATTATCATTTTTATTATAAATAATTAAGTTTTATGACAATATCATGATAATTATCTTCTGAATACTATTCTTATTGAATTCATTGAAATCAGGAATATAAGTGCCCTAATGTTTTTCTCTTTACTTCAAATAAGATATTGTTTCTTTATTTGGTGATACAGTGATGTGGTTTTCGTATTCTCTATTGTTGTTCGTGATTTTAAAATAGATATTTTCTAATTGTTGCAACAAAGCTAATCTTTTTTATTTTTTCTCTTTCAATCTCTTCAATAAAAGAGATTTCTTTGTCAAAGTATATTTAGAAAATGTTTAAAGAAAGGTGCATCTGTAAATTTAATTAACTAAAATTCAATTTTGAGGAGTTAAATAACACTCATCAAATATAAATTGAAATATCAATGAGTGGATTCTGTAATAAAATTGTAATTTAATGTCAAATCCTTGCCAATTCTTCGTCAAATCGTTATTTCTATCACTTAGAGCAAAAACATTTCTTATTCCATTCATTCATGCAAGTTTGTAACCAATACTTTCTCTTTATATCAGATTTTAACATGAATTTGGAAAAAGAAGAACAGTTTTAAGACGTTTTCCGCAATGCAATATTTGTACTAAAAAATTTAACGTCAATTTCGTAAACAATGTGTGAAAATTTCCCCTTTATCTCGACGAAGAAGCTGGAGATATTGCATATAAGAACCAATTTCCATATAATCTTCCTTCCTCACCCCAGTCATGTTTTCGTGGTGCGTCCTTCTGTTTTGCTTCACGTCTTGCACTTGCCTCTTGTCTTGGCACGCAGGATAGGCTGGTGGATTACACCCGCCTATGCATGAAAACAGCACGTGGAATTCCCTAAATAATGCATTGCTGATATTACACCGGCACGGGTAGAGGCATGGAGAAAACGTAGCATGAGGTGAATATGAGAGTGGAATAAATTCGAAGGAGAACAGAAAGAAAGATACTCAGCATCAGGGTGTCACCGGTACAAAAGAAGTGGCAAGGAACGAGTGAAGTTGTAGAACACAAGAAGAGCAGCCTTCAGTAACTACAATGAAACACATAGAAATATTCTCTTAGGTCAACATGGCGAAACCTTTATAAAAGTGGCAACTTTCAGCTTGTACTGTTTTTTTTATTTCTATATACAAATGTGGAAAATAGAAAACTGAAAGAATGAGTATAAAATAATCATTGTATCCTAAGGCTATAGTGTTCTTTTGGAGGCATAAACCTCTTGCGGTCTTACTGGAGTCTAAAACACAGTATTAAAAAAATAACCAAAATTTAATAAACGTGAGGACAACACTAATGACACACAGTTTCCAAACTAGAAAACAATGTACAAAGAAACGTTCTAGCCACTGTTTATTTTTGGGACTATAATACGAGGGGCAAGTAAAAAATAAGGTTCCCAACGCTGTACACTCGCCACGCGAGATACTAGGAGAAATCCGGCAACACCGCCTTCATTGTTGATCCCCACTCCATTCCAACTACCTGGAAGATCACTGCGAAGCTTAGTGCCAGTCTAACAGCCATCCGCGATGGAGCCTGCAATCGTTCACCGCCAGGTGTGAAATCCGTTCAGTGATTCGATTTTAAACGCGAAGAATTTTACACCTATTGAAATTCATAGACAGTTGGAAGTTTATGGCAAAGCTTGCAGCGTCCAGCACGTCCGAAAATGGCGCAGGAGTTCTCGAAGGACGCACAGACGTTCACGACGAGCAAAGGAGCGGAGGCCATCGGTGTCCGACGAAGTCGTGCGAAGATTGAGCCATTCTCCTCGAGGATCGAGTAACGCTCGGGAGCTGGCTGATCAGGTTCCTGAGGTTTATGAAAAACATCGACAACATATTGACTGAAAACTTGGTTATCACAAGGTGTGTGCGCGGTGGATCCTGCATAGCTTTCAGAAACCCACAAAGACAATCGCGTCAATGTGCGAGGGTTTCTTGAGAATGCGCCGAGAATACTGAAGAATTCTAGGACTCCATTATTACGGAGATGAAACGTGTCACTTCAGTGACCGCCGTTTCTTAGATTCCGAAAACGTGTCACATACCGCCCTAAGAAGCGAGGAAAAGAATATTTTGAACGCGCCAACGCGGATGGATATTGGAATGATAATTAGAATTTAAACAAGGAGACCGCCACCTTAGACCAAGGGCGAGACCGGAGGTCGGATGAAAGAAAAGTTCTTTCTGAAGGTAGCAGCTGAACTGGGGACGTATGAAAACGGTACGCCAGGAAGTGACATTGCATGGATTTCAGATTTGCAACTTTCGAGGAAAACCTTCTAGAAGACCAGAAGAGGTAATTATTCTGTTATAAATTGATTTAAACATAATCTTAGAAGAAAGGTAATAAGAAATGTTATGAATTATAATGGAAGAATTAGGGAGAAATTTTGAATAGATGGCAGTAATTAATAGCTTGCATTCATTTCTCTTTCCAGTTTTTTTCTCTCCACATGCTTTTCGTATATTTAAATACTCTTGAAGTTGGTGTTCATATAAAGGGTGATCTCTGATTCATTTCACTCTGAATATCCAGTGGTCATTAACTGTAATCGAAAATAAAGTAAAATACATGAGTATTCAACATAAAACTTGAACGAGAAGAAGAAGGCGATTTCTGAGGAGCAACGGCGTTCTCAACCGAGGCCACGATTTGCTTCAAGGCCGAAGCAGCTCGGTGGAAGGTGGAAGGAAGCAAAGTGGACTGCTCTACGGCCGAGAACACAGTAGTCGTTCCAAATAAAATGTTTTGTAGGGATAGGAGTGATTCAGTTTAATAAGAAAGCTCATTCGTATCTATCACGTAGAAAGAAAGGAGGGTAACAGATTTACCACGCTAAAAGATAAGAAAGTAAAAGTATATTGTTTCCGACTTCTAATACGTGAGACAGAATCAATCTTTTCTTTCAAAAGATTTCAGATCAAATATTGTAATATAGTGATTAAGAGTTTGTGTAAGAGTATAATTATAATAATAGTAATTCTCTGGATTTGAGAGAGAAGAGTTTCCTTTGTTGTAAAGTAATGTTTAGGAAAAGTATTAATTTTGATTTTCAATGTGTGTTTCTTCAAATTTTGTAAAGTAATATTTTAACGATTCTTTCTGAATTTCTGAAAGTGTGTTAAAACAATGGTTGTAGATGAAAGTAGGAAATTTGTATTGTGTTATTAGTGTGTTTTTTTCAGTCAAGAGTATTCTGTATTGATTTTTCTTATGTGCCATTGTATGTATTTATCAAAGCAGCCAATATTTTAGAATATATTCTAATTTAGTGAAAGATTCTCACCGAGTTGTTTGTAATTTTGCATCCAATCCATAAACGATCTTCACGACCTCCCCCTAATTTTTTATTTATTGGTCCACATGGCTCTATACTGAGCTAGTCGACCATCTGGAATTGTGTTCGCCACCCCAAGACGTCTCAGGTCGGTGCTGGCTACTGGCTTGTACCGCACACGACAGTGGCTCGCATGACGCCATGCGGGCTGATTATTGGATGCATTTACGACAAACTCGATTTGGAATAACTGAGACCAAAATTTGGTAACTAAAATTACTAGTACATTGAATCACTGTTCATTAAAATTTCTGACCAGGTTGCAGAGCAAGTGTGTTGAGTAAAAGTGTGTTATTTCAGGAGTGGTTTTTTCGAAAGGATATTTATTATATGAGAGTTATCAGTTTCAAATGTGTCAGGTATTTCTGTGTGAAATATTTTGTGAGAGGTGTATGTGTCTGGAAAGAATTGATTGATTCTAGCAGTTAATAGATTCAAAATGGCAGATAAGTATAACGTGGCTAGGAATTTACCTACCGTGGAAGGAACTTTGAGAATCAGATAGCGATAGGGAAACTGGGGACAAGCACCAGGTACGATGATCGGGGAGGAAACGACACGAGTAGAATTAGGACGACAGGAGAACTAGTGAGATGCTCGCACAGAATCACAGCCAACGCCAACACGAGATCAGGATGAGGAAGAACGAAACCTCGAGAGGCTAATTCAATGATGCAACGATTAATAGGTCAATTTATGCAACAATTAGATGTGAGGTTAGTCATGCAGGATGAAAAACAGAGGAAACCATAAAAATTAGGGGTTACTTTGAAACTAAATTAGAGGAGAATAACTCACAATAAATACTTTGGAAACCAAATTAGAGGAAAATAATTCAGCAAAAATACTTTGGAAACCAAATTAGAAGAAAATAACTCGCAATAAATGCATTGAAACTAAACTAGAGGAGAACAAGGTTACTGGAAACCAAATTAGAGGAAAATAACTCGGCAATAAATGCATTGGAAACAAAATTCACGAATTCGACACGAAATTAGAAGAATAATAGAGTTAGAAGAAAATTTAAGACAGTTTACTGAATTAGCGGAGCAGTGGAAGGTCGAATTTAAGAGCGAGTTCAACAAGAATTAGCACAGGAACATGAGAACTTAGAGAAAATTCACGAGCTGGACTTGAATTAGAAGAAAAGGTTGATCAAGTAACGAAAGAATTTGAAAATAGGATCGAAACATAATCGGATTCTTTAACCGTATCGACAGGCAGATTGAGGTAGAACAAGAGTAGAAAGTTCCAGAAATTAGTTACTGAACAAGTTCAGGTCTGCTATACAATTAGATAGTGGAAAAAAACTCTTCTGAATCAGGATGGCGTTCTACAACATCAAATTAATGCATATAAGAATGAAGTAGTAGAACTGAAAATCAATTAGAAAATTTACCATCAAGTGGAGAGTGTATCAGCCACGTATGTTTCATGCCGTAGTACTCCTAATTTCAGTGCAGTGGAGATGAAAATCCATGTGTATTTATGAAAGAGTAGATAATTTCTTTCTTTAAATTGTGTTCCGGACGTAAGAAAAACTCGAATCGTTTATCAGATGTTCAGGTAATGCACGAATCTGGGCAGATAGTTTAGGAGAGTTTCCAAACATGGCGAACTCAAAGAAAATTTTATTCGAGATATTGGAATAACGAAACCCAAATCAATTTAAAGTTAACTGTAATGTAGGTACGTGGAAGAAGCACGATGTCCATGCAGGAATATGCAACGGAGAAATTAGCTTGTTCAAATTATGTACTCCGACGATACCGGATGAAGAAATTGTCTGTTTATTAATACGTCATTTTCCTTCCTCGACGCAAAATTTGCTTAAAAATCTCTTACCAATGTCCACTGAAAATTAATAAGCAGCTAGGATTGTATGATGCCACTTTCGTGTATAAGAAAGGTTACAGAAAGCAGGGCAAATGCTAATGGTCCGTAATGTCAAGATAGCAGACAGCAACAACATAATGAGCAAACCAGAAACAGGAGAAACTTACAAACCGAAACATTACCAAGAAAAACAAACTTATGCTAGACAAGACAGGACTCGATCTAGGGATAGAAATAGAAAAATTCTATTGATAGAGGAGTTTTCAACCCAGAAATACAGGACCAAGTACATCTCGGACATGAGTCGGAAAATTAGAAAGGTTTGTTCTTGACACGCCATCCCGCGCAAAACCAAATAGAACAATCTAGTGAAGAAGAGGTATGATATTATCAATCGAATTAATTCATTGATGATGAACTGTGCAACGATAGTCTCAATGCTATCAGAAAAACAGTAATCATGAAGTATTACTTAGGAATCAAAAGGTGTTTTGCAAAACAAGAATCAGTAAAGATTTTCAATTCGAAATAGAATTAACAGATAAAACACCATTCTACGGGTTACCAATATGTCATTCCAGAAAAACATAAGGAAGAGGTGGATAGACTCATTGCTACCATGGTCAAAGATGATATCATCATGAAGTCCAAAACCTCTTATCTAAATCGATAGTGCTCGTAGAAAGGTAATGGGAAGATAAGGTTGTGTTTAGATGCAAGGCGATTGAACTGTTACCTTACCGTACAGAGACAGACCGTTGCGTGTAGAGATTTAACTAATCAATTATCCGGCATCAAGTGGTTGAGTTCAACTGACTTCACTGCATCGTATTGGAAATAGCGATAGCACCTGAATGTAGACATACAGGATTTATTCACTGGAATTTCGTATGTCTTCAAAAGAATGCATTTGGACTCAAGAACAGTGCATCTGCTCTTGTACAATGTCTAGATATCATTGGCAGAGAGATGTCCCACGATGTTTTTATCTATATTGATGACGTGCTTGTATTCTAAGACATTTGAAGAACACATGATTAAGCTTAGATATTTTGTTGAAACGTCTGATTGAAAATAATTTACAACTGAATTTGGAGAAAAGTATTCTGCACTAAACAAGTAGTTCCGGTTATGATGTGACAGTTAACGGAGTCAAAATGAATATGGAAAAGATGCGAGATAGATAAAATTGCACGCCAAAACACTGAAACAACTTAAAAGTTTGTTAGTTGCGTCAATTATTACGCCAGATTTATTCCTAATTCGCCATGCACATTGAAATATTTCTTCGTTGCTGCGAAAGCACACTAGATGAAAGTGTAATACAATCGAAAGTACAATTTCCACAGTTTATGCATCATTTAAAGAATGGATTAAATGGCAAATGATGAAACAAACAGATAAAGTAACTGCACAAGAATCATGTAAAAGAAAAGAAAACAAGAGGAAGAAGAAGGAGGAAAGAAGAAGGAAGATGAGGAGAAGAAAGGAGTAAGAGTACAGAGGAAGAGAACAAGATTCTCTGACGTTCTAGAATCAAAAAAAGAAGAGCATAATTTAGTAAGAAAGATTTTAAGGCATATGAAATCTAATTCCATAAAATCTTTTTTCGAAAGAGGTTATGTGACCGCCCGTTTTCTTAGATTCCGAAAACTGTCAATACCGCCCTAAGAAAGCGAGGGAAAGAATATTTTGAACCGCCAACGGATGGATATTGGAATGATAATTAGAATTTAAAACAAGAGAGACCGCCACCTTAGACCAAGGGCGAGACCGAGGTCGGATGAAGAAAAGTTCTTTCTGAAGGTAGACTGAACTGGGCGGACGTATGGAAAACGGTACGCCAGAAGTGACATTGCAGCGATTTCAGATTTGAACTTTCGAGGAAACTCTTCTAGAAGACCAGAAGAGGTAATTATTCTGTTATAAATTGATTTAAACATAATCTTAGAAGAAAGGTAATAGAAATGTTATGAATTTATAATGAAGAATTAGGAGAGAAATTTGAATAGATGGCAGTAATTAAGCTTGCATTCATTTCCTTTCCAGTTTTTTTCTCTCTACATGCTTTTCGTATATTTAAATACTCTCTGAAGTTGGTGTTCATATAAAGGTGATCTCTGGATTCATTTTCACTCTGAATATCCAGTGGTCATTAACTGTAATCGAAAATAAAGTAAATACATATGAGAGATTCAAGCATATAAAACTTGAACGAGAAGAAGAAGGCGATTTCTGAGGAGCAACGGGTTCTCAACGAGGCCACGACGCTCAAGGCCAAGCAGCTCGGTGGAAAGGTGTAGAAGGAAGCAAAGTGGACTGCTCTACGGCGAGAACACATAGGTCAGTTCCAAATAAAATGTTTTGTAGGATAGGAGTGATTCAGTTAATAAGAAAGCTCATTCTGTATCTATCACGTAGAAAGAAAAGGAGGTAACAGATTTACCAGCTTAAAAGATAAGAAAAGTAAAGTACATTTGTTTCCGACTTCTATACATGTGAGAACAGAATCAATCTTTTCTTTCAAAAGATTTCAGATCAAATATTGTAATATAGTGATTAAGAGTTTGTGTAAGAGTATAATTATAATAAAGTAATTCTCTGATTTTAGAGAAGAAGTTTTTTGTTGTAAAAGTAATGTTTAGGGAAAAGTATTAATTTTGATTTTCAATGTGTGTTCTTTCAAATTTTGTAAAGTAATATTTTAACGATTCTTTCGAATTTCGAAAGTGTGTTTGTTAAACAATTGGGTTGTAGATGAAAGTAGGAAATTGTATTGTGTTATTAGTGTGTTTTTCAGTCAAGAGTATTCTGTATTTGATTTTTCTTATGTGCCATTGTATGTATTTGTCAAAGCAGCAATATTTTTAGAATATATTCTAGATTTAGTGAAAGTGATTCTCACCGAGTTGTTTGTAATTTTGCATCCAATCCATAAACGATCTTCACGACCTGCCGCCCCTAATTTTTATTTATTGTGTCCACATGGACGTCTATACTGAGCTAGTCGACCATCTGGTGAATTGTGTTCGCCACCCCCAAGACGTCTCAGGTCGGGTGCTGGCCTTACGGCTCTGTACCGACACGACAGTGGCCGCACTACGTCACTCGAAAACAAAGAAGACTCGAAACAATGGCTCCATCCCGGTCGCCGAGGCTGAAGAAGTTTAAGCAGACGCTGTCCGCAGGAAAAGTGATGGCTACGGTGTTTTGGGACCGAAAGGCGTCTTGCTTACCGAGTTTATGCCAAAGGACCACAATTAATTCGACAGGTACTGCGAGACGCTAACGAAACTCAAAAGAGCCATCCAAAATCGCCGGAGAGGAGACTGAGCAAGGACGTTAGGTTGCACCACGACAACGCGCGACCGCATGTCCTCGACAGACCACCGCCCTACTGACAAATTGGGCTGGAAATTGCTTGATCATGCCCCTACAGCCCTGATCTTGCTCCAGCGACTTCCACTTGTTCCCGAAATGAAGCAACACTTGGGTGGACAACGCTTCAGTACAGATGAAGAGTGAAGGAAGCGGTCACCAAGACATTAGCGGCCTAGCGGCGGAGTTCGAAGCGGTTTTCAGAAGTGGATAACTCGTCAGAAAATGCGTTGAAAGATCTGGCGACTATGTAGAAAATAGTTTGAAATACAAGCTGTCAGATGGTATACATATTTATTGCAATAAAAATGCCTTAACCCTAAAAAAAATGTGGGAACCTTATTTTTTACTTGCCCTTCGTAACAAGTTTAAAAAGACATCAGATATCCAGACGAAGAAAACCACAAACTCACCAAAATCATTAATAAAAGTCGACCAGGAGTATGAAAAAAGAACGAGGCGGGGTCGGTGTTCGAAAAATAACCCCACGAAGACGCAGATTTAACCAAAGGAAGGGAGAAGTAGCTAGGGCTGAAATCCTCCCGCGAGTGGCAGCCAAACTCTGATGTGAGGGCAGCCGCTAACACGGGTGAGCTGGCTGGCTATTTCCACTCTTTCCATTCCCACAGTCTCTTCCCACACCCTCCCGCATGAACACCACAACAATGGCATAACCAGGACACTCCGCGCTCTGCTTCTCCATTTTCTCACCCATACACCCGTGATCGTTTCCGCCCTCCCTTTCCACCTCAATCCTTTCCCAAACCCCCCCTTTCCTCCTCCCCTCTTCCTCTTCTTCCCTTCCCCTTCCTTTGCCCCTGTTAATTTCACCCCATCCCACCCCCACCCTCCCCTTCCACCCCCCATCCCACCCCTCTCCACCCGTCCTATATCACTCTAGTCACCGCTCACCGACCTTCCCCCGCTCAGTCCACTGCTCCAATTTCACACCACCCATTCCACCAACCGCCCCTTCATCCCCCCCCCTTTTCTCCCTTCTCCTCTTTCCCACCGTTTTCTTTTCTATCCCTGCCAGTGTCCAGCCCGGCCTCTCTCTTCCTCTTTCCACCTCGGGCCGCCCCCGCCGCCCCCGCCGCCCCCGCCGCCCCCGCCGCCCCCGCCGCCCCCGCCGCCCCCCGCCGCGCCCGCCGCCCCCGCCGCCCCGCCGCCCCGCCGCCCCCGCCGCGCCGCACCGCGCCGCGCCGGCGGACTGCATTATTTCAATACGCTCAAGGAGCCGCGTGCGGTGGGCTTAGAGCAGCCGACTCTTCGGCCGCTTTTAGGCGGACTACATTATTGAAGAAGCAGCCGCCGGGGGGGGGAGGGGCGGGGGGCGGGGCAGCGGGCCACCGGGGACCGGCACACCCCCTCCCCCTCCTCTCCCCTTTAGCCGCCCCGCACGGGTCGGGCTCGCGCCCCACGCTTCGAAAGGTCGAACGTGTTCCAATGATCCAAGCACCGAATTCTTGGGAGCGCGCTGCAAAGAGCCTCAGAGAGCGGGGTTTATTTCCAAATGTAGAAATCTTTGAAACTGGATTTGGAAACAAGAAGGAATAATTCAATGGTGCAGATTTTGAGTTGTAACCGATGCTTGGTAGTGTATGCAATTGCATCTGTAAAACGCAATGCAACATCTGAACGAAATTCATAGTTTAGGTTTCCAAAAAAACGATGTTTCTCTGCTCGTTTCTTCACTGCATTTTGCCTCCCTATCTGAGCTGCCTTTAATGCTAGGTTGATAAAATTTAGAATGAATACCTATCATTCCATAAACATTTTGGTGTGAGTTTTAAATAGTGATAACTAATGGTATGTATTTAAAATCTAATTAATAACACTGTCGTGATATTTCATATCAATTTGGATAGTGTATTTTTTCGCAATTTTTCCCTATTTTCTATTACATTACAATAGACTCGCATAGCTTTGAGGTCCAAACTAATTGTCTCCCAATCACACATCACGAAAACTTGGTTGTAATTCATAAGGACAACTTTTAGCTACTTTCTTTACAACTACGTTGTTACAGTGTTGGTGATTTGTGAGAGATAAAAGGGAATTACCATACAAGTACAAATGGCTGTGGTTTAGTGGTCTCATTGCTCACTTTCCACCTCTGGAAATCGGTACTCAGATCCCCGTCGATCAAAGTGTAATTTATGTGTGTGTGTGTGTGTGTGTGTGTGTGTGTGTGTGTGTGGAGGGGGGGCTCTAAACCAGGTTTTTCTCGATTCTTTTATCCCACCTACTATTCCTTGATTATCATTCAGATCATCCTCTCCATCCATCACCCACTCTTCAAAATCATTGATCATAGATATGTACGAATAGACGGGAAACTGAGGATAATGAAGGTGTTCTGTAATTCAGATGGAAAACGAACTCATGAATCTTCGAACCGTTGATAACAGAAATGGTATGTAATAATAAAAATTATTATATGTTTACAGCAGTACGTGAAACCTATAGGTTATAAAGTGTTTGCTCATTGAGAGATTTACTATTGAATACGACACAAGTCAGTGAAAAATCAGTTTTGTCTGAATGTATCTTAAGTAATCTGAAGAATATCAATAAAATATGTGCAAGGTTTTTTAAACAATTTAGAGAAATTTCGAAAATATTAATATGCGCTCTTTTTGTTGTTTTAAAGAACATTGAATATTTATTTCGTTGTTTTATCAACTACAAAATGCATTTACGTTTGATGGTTAAATATCGTAATTAGTTATTGTAGTTTTGCTCCATTATTATGATTATTGATAGAAGCGAATTAAACGGTATTAGTTTTCATCACTTCCCCAAATTTCCACTGTGCCCATTTATTCTCTCCCCGTATGCAACACGCACAAGAGAGAATTAAAACCGTCATTAAATATATTTTATGCTAATTCCCACCACACGTGTACTAGCGAGCGCGATCGCACCAACCAACCAACCGCCAACACCAGCCACACGCTTCGCCGCGCTGGTACCAGCGGTCGTCGTATTTCAGCGCCCCTGCTGGACGGCGGATCAATACGCTGAATGCTACATAATGGCGGTGCAGGGTGTATTCCGTCTTGTTTTTATAGTTCCAATTCGTTTGAATAAAATCTACGCTCATATTTTCCGAAAGACTGGGCCGGTGCGCGACCGCGTATATCCGAACATGGCGCTATCTGCGGGACGCAGTGCGAACTACAAAACATGCCGCGTATATTTACAACAGGGACACGCGTCCGCGGATCCCTGCCGGGGTAATCCGCTCCGTATCTCCACCAGAAACCTCTCCATTAGCTTGAAACACTGGCGATCTGCCCCCCCCCCCATCCTCTTTTTGGTACAATTGAATTATACGCCGTCCATAACCCGTTACAGACATTATTAATTCCAGATAGAGTGTTTGGAATCCAATATCCGGATTAAAATAAAAATAAATGCTCTCTGTAATGTTTTTGGTTTTGTTTTAGTTTTTTCGTTCCGGAGGTGGGTGGGGGATAGCGTTGGCGATTGTTTTGACCTCTGGCTAAATGGCACCCACCTGAAAGGTTGCTGGTGCCGCCCAGCGAATACTCTTTATGAAAAACTAATTAATTACTAAGAGAACTCGTGTGTATTTTTGTGGCGAGTATGAAATCGGCTCACGCTGTAATTTTTATACGTTCTGAGCTGCACAGATATGAGGTTTCAGACTATGTGATTCTTTCTTGTGTATTTGCTCGTGTAGAAAAGGAGATGTTTGCAGATTCATTTAAGTTCAAGATATTTATGACTTTTATTATAAGCAAAAATAACAACAACAGTATTTTAAGTTTAAAAATCGCGTCTTAATAAAAGCTGTGTTTATTGGTACACTCAAGTTATTTTAAAACTTACTTTGTTAACATCACATACCGTGACTGATAAACGAAGTTATAAGGTGATACGAATTTTCTTCTTTCTTGTAAACTAGTCAGGACATGAAAAACATCGCGATAAATGCTTTCTGAGTACGAATCTACGCTAGTATTTCATCATGAGAATTAATATATTTGCATATTTACATGGTTTTAGAATTACATGAAATCAATACGTTTATAATCGAACACTACAAAAATTTGAATAACCAAAATGAAAAGGGCTAGTATAATTCGTGCTTTTCTAATTCTTCAACGGTCTTTAATTCACCCACAAAGCTATTATTCTCGAATAGTTTGAAAACCGAAATAGTGATTTTTAAGCATTTGGCTTCTCATGATACAAGGGATGCTAAAAAGTTCTGTGAATAGACACTTAAAAAAATAAAACCAAACGTCGGGACAAAATTCAATTATGCTCCTTCAAAGCAGCAAATGTGAACACAATTCACATTTTACATCAACGGTAAAGTTCTGAAACGAGTCAGCGCCGGCCTCGTTAGGGACCGAATACGTCCTTGGAAAAACCCTGCCCTTGAGGGCTGCCTTGAGACGGAGAACCAAAAGAAGTTGATGGACGCCAGACAGTGGCGAATTCTCCGTTACACCGCGTATACCGCCGGAATACCTAATAATTCGAAGTGTATAAGGAATATTTCATATGTTTGGTAATCCTCTAAAATGTCATTGAGATTTTGAAAGCTTTAAAACAGATACGAAAAAATAACTGTTTTTCTACCGAGAGCCAGTCAGTCTTCCGCATCCGTACGCGCTGTGAAGTGCTTTAGAGCGAGAAATTTCAAACCGTTTTTAATGCTGTCCAGAGACTTCGAAGCGAAGACACCGCATGCCAGCCGCGATAACCTACAGCTCCTCGTGTTTCAAGGACGGGGAGAGGGGAGGATGTGCATCTGGACGGTCGGTAGTCACCGCAAAATATTGCGGTGGATAGTCCTCTGGTCGTTCGTAGATTACGATTCTCCCAAGTTTGTGTGAAAATGAAGAGCGTTAATGATCCAGAAGTTAGAGTTTGTTTAATTGTGTTATAGAACAATTATTTCATAGTATATGGATTTCAGAATAACTAAAAATAAAAGACAACGGCAGAGGTAGCTTCCATAAAGTGCTGTATACTGTAAATAACGTTCAGGATTCGCCACCGACGGCAGATCAGGCGAGTATGGTAGATGTGCGAGAACAATTACACCGCGTCAGTCCAAGAAGTTGCACCGGGAGGTCCTAGGTTACACTCCCCACGGTGGCAGGATTTTCGACACTAGCTTTTCAGCTAGGTCGAATTCAGTCGCTGTCTGGAGGAGAATTCTAGCGGCCGGCTGCTCTGATTGGTGGTGTTTCGTGGTTTCTCCGATCAACACCAGGCGAATGCCGGAGCAGTACCCTACCAAACGGGCCAAGGACCGCGCGCGGTCTTTCCTTCCCCTTCCTTGTCCTATTCTCTCCCCCTTACACACACACTTCCACTAACATGCACTACACTACCACATATTCCGGGAGACTGGTCGGGAGCTTAGAGCTTGTCCCGGCTGAGGCAGGGCCCGGCTGGTGGGAGAGTCCTGGTTAGGAGGAAACCCCACTAGGCGACGGTAGGTCGGCGCCGGATCTCGTCATCCAGCGGGGGATGACCACCGCTATCTTCCGAGAAAAAAACATGCACTGCACTAACGGGACTAATGACCAAAGCAGTTAACGCGCCCGGAAACACGAAAAAAACAAACCAAACCAAACCAATTCAAGAAGTTGCAACACATCGCGACATGCGGACGTACGTTGCCATGCAACAGATTCCACTTGACACTCGTGTATACTCGTTGAGCGCTACAAAATAGCTTTGAAGAATTCTCCATTGACGTTCTTCCTCTTCCGAGACAAATTCGTGGTGGATCATGACTAAGGGGCGCATTTTGATGACCTAAAACATCGCCAAAAATGATCTATAAAATGCTCTTAAAATGCTTTAAAATGCCTTAAAACCAAAGAAAAATGACGTAAAAAATCCTATCAAAACCAGTTCGGATGAACAACTCAAGCTGTTGGGTACGTTACTGATGTAATCGAGGCTTCTTCCATTCGTTCGAGTAAACTCAGCTTGCAAGCCTTTTGTTTGGACTGTTCTTTACCAGGAAATTTCGAAATCGGCCGATCTGGCAATGGCTCTGATATACGTGACAAGAATTACATACAATGGCTGCCAAAACAATTTCTGGGCAAACAAATCGAATAGACTGCACAATAATTCTGTGTATAACATTTGTTGCATCTCGCAAATATTATTTAAAGCAAGTACCATTAAAAATGACGTTAAAATCGATGAAATCAGCAAAATGTTCATTAAAATGACGGAAAAGGTTAAAAAATAACTTATTAGTCGAAATCGACAAAAAATGCAAAAAATGACCTGTAAAAATGGGACATTTCCTTTTGTCATAACATAAAACGAATTTCTATACTAAACAGCATTGTTCTAAAGTGAAAAGAAAAAAAGACATTTCATTAAAATACGTCCCCTAATCTTGACAATGCTATTCAAAAATGCGAGGAAGAATGTCTTTATTCTTGGCTTCTGAAGGCGGTTATTTTTTAGAGCCATTCCATAGCTTACCGCTTCCATTCCAAATACGAATAGCACCAACTCCCATAGCCTGTGATGATGGTTTGGAATGTTGGATAGTCAATCATGCGTGTTTCTATCTTCTTGTTGGTCAATGAGTGCGGTTCAAAACGTGAACAGATCTTACCCAACTCTTATGAATGAGGGTGCTAACATTGTCAATCCCATTTTTTTAGATACTCATCATAGACACAGGCAGCGACTCTGCAACCGCATCAGTCGCAGCCGCTTGTTGTCTGTCGTCTCTTGTTAAGGGTCAACTCGAAAGCGAAAGCGTCTATCTCAGACGTAAACACATTTGCTGCTCATTGCGTTTAGTTTAGTTTAGTTTAGTTAATGCCTTATTTTACGTGGCGAGACTCGGGCCATCAGGCCCGCTCCTCCGTCTAACCACGCAAATTTCGATACGCTCCTTTCACCACCTAGCGGAGAAAGGAGGTATTATCTTGGGCGACGAAACTGGCGGATCTCAATTTTGCTCAGAGGCTTCTTTTAGGCTTGAGGATCTTTTACATGAGTAAATCTACTACATGGGACAGCCGGCTTTACTTCCCCTCCGAAGGAAGGCGTACGAGGGTTTTTTCGCCCTTAAAAATCCACGGCTTCGATCGGGTTTGAACCCGCAAACTCGGGTACAACAGTCCGGTACGCTGACCGTTATACCACCGAATCCGCCAAGTTGCGTCTGTTCCGTACACCTGCATTACCCTTGCTTGCGTTTCCGTGGCCGTTTTACCGGTTTGGAACAAAATTTCATCATTATCCGTTGCACCTTCCAGTTAGAACCGATTACCGACAACATTATTTCTTTATCCACCCACTTCTTCCACAACATACCAAATATACTCAAACTAACGCCGCTAAGACTCTGCCATAACCCAACTCTTGGAAGCCGCATTAAAAATAAATTTCCTTTCCATACATTCCTAAATAAATTCTCAGATCTTGATCCAAAGTAGATATATTGTACAAAGATACCTCTACCACCCTAGTAGTAATGTAAGTTGTATTTTAATATTAATTGTAAGATGATTTTGAGGTAATTGTAAGTCGATATAAGCAACTATAACAAATGTAGAGTGTATTAATACTGATCTTTGTATTCTTCTATACAAAAGAATATAATAAAAAATTAAAAAATCGTTGCACTATTCGACGAGATTGCACGTACACACGCTGTTCGGCTACCCGTAAAAGGCCAAACAGATTCAGGTTCGAGCGTTGCGCATTATGTGCCGTCTCTCCAGAGGTCGCTGCCAGCGCATAAGCATACAAGTCGCTCTTCAGTTACTTGTGACATACCCATCCAAGGGTCGTAATAATTTTCCTATTGTTTTTAATGGAATTAGACCAACTATTTCTGTGTATATCGTTCTTTACATTTCCTATGGTATATCAAGAAACAGAATGTCTAATTTGATGGTTTTGGAAAACTAATAGGATTGATGACGTTTCAATTTTGGGCAATAATAGTGGCTACTGAGTACACGCCGAATATTTGAAGATTGACGCGTCACCATTTTCGCGGCGTCTGCCGGTCCAACGAAGCAAATCACCAGGATGGCCCCGCACTGACCAGCGGTGCCTTTATACACCGCGGCAAGAGGGATAGAGGGAGGGAGGAGTAACGAAGTGTTTGTCAGTGAGAGTGTTAGAAGTATGTGGAAGTTAATATATGTACGGTGACACATTGGCAGTGTGTTGGGTTCCTCCCCTCTCGGATAGAGAACAGATACCACACTAGTGCACCTGGCGACGTCCCGGCTTTGTTTTCCACGGGTCTCTCCCGAACTACAGACTGCGACCCAGCGTGGCTACGGACTTTTCTACCGAACTTTGTCTGTCGAAGACCGCTCCTCCAAGCGAGGGCACTGTCCTTGGCAACCACGGCCTTCCGGCTTCCTTTCGGCCACTACGACCTCGCTACCGGCGGACCCACTGCAGTTTCATTACGTGGCGTGTTTAATAAATGTTTATCTGTCATCTACTTAGAAACATTTGTCCTAATGCACAACAGTTTTCCTTGCCAATTCATTTTCGTATCCATGATTTGGTGACACGTCAAGAAGAACGTGAATCCAATCCAGTTCACCGCCGAAGAGCACAGATATTATTGCCACTTTTCTATTTCAATCTACATAAAATCAACCCGCGACAACCCACGTATAACCACTACTTCCACCCACTGAAGGTATGAGATCGTAGCATTCATCTCCCCATAATAAATAGATTTGATCACAAATATAAAATTAGAACAAGAATACAAAGAACGGACGTAGGGAAATTCGCCTTTGTAAACAGAACTATAGTAGATTGGAACGATTTGCCTGCGGCAGTTTTTGAGCCCTTTCCTTGCTCAGCGCGAGGTTTTAGAAAGAAAAAAAAATAGGAAATTAGTCAATGGGGTGAAAACGTATAGTGAAGTGAAGTGAAGTGAAGTGAAGTGAAAGGTGCGATTATGCGTAGTCTACAGTAAAAAGTAATGAACAATTAATATTTAGATAAAGTTATATGCAGTGAAGTGAAGTGAAGTGAAGTGAAGTGATTTCATTTGAAGTGATGTGAGGGTTCCTTCGTCTATGTATACATGCGTATATGTTTGTATGTATGTATATTTGTGTAATATGTAAGTTTATTCATTTATATGTTTAGTGTATATGCATTTTAATGTTTAGTACAGGAATTTAAATGCCATCTGCATATATAGGAAATGACAAAGTCAATTTGTTTGTTTATATTTATTTTTTTATATATTATTATGTTCTTTGTAATTGTTATTTTGCATTCTGCCACCGGGCATCATCTGCCCAATTGTAGAATAAATTTCTATCTATATCTATCTAATAAGCTAGCCTTCACTGGTGCCACAACCTAACGCAGTGCTTACAAGTGAATACTTCATCGGCGCATGAAATATCCCTCGGGCAGTCGTCATCGCCAGCGCTGTGATACGGCGATGACGGAAGGTGCTTCGTATTCCCTCGCAAGCGGATCGTAAAAACGCTGCCGTGCTCCGCGCGCGCTGAATTCCTAATCCGCCGCGATCGTTTCCTCCGAAGACGCCTGCGAGCGTTTTCCTGCAGTTTTGGCACGAGCGAAAGGAGACGGAAAGGCGGGATTATCTACCTTCCGACTTTTCCTTGCTGCGTGTTATTATTTATTAAAAAATCTATATAATATGTCTTATGTTTTGCGGTCAGAACGGGAGCGGTGGCTCAGTGTATCAATTGATGGCACTGCAATACTACTGACCGCGAGGTCCTAGGTCTTCGGTTCGAGTCCCGTTGGCGGCAGGATTTTCGACACCAGCTTTTCAGCTAGGTTGAATTCAGTCGCTGTCTGGAGGAGAATTATAGCGGCCGTTCTAGTTCCCCATGGCTTTTCTGAAACACCCGGGGCATGCCGGAGCGGTACACTACCAAACGGGCCACGGACCGCGCGCGATCTTTCCTTCCTCTTCCTTGTCCTATCCTCATCCTTCCTTACACACACTTATACTAACATGCACAACACTACCACATATTTTGGGAGACCGGTCGGAGACTTAGAACTCCCAGATGGGGCGGTGCCCCGCTGGTGGGAGACACCTGGTTGGGGAAAACCCCGTTAACCGACGGCAGCTCGGCGCCGGATCTGGCCATTCAGCGGGGGAAGACCACCGGCACCCCTCGAGCAAAATCACGCACTACACTTACGAGACGCATGCCGATAGTAGTTGATACACCCACAAATCCCAATCAATCAATCATTTTACGGTCAGTTGAATTGTTTATTTTACTACCTTCTTTACTTCTTCCTGATGTTATTCTCAGATACGTGTTGCAATGTTTCACCGCCGGTGAATACAGAATACATTATAGGAATACAACCGTTACGTGATACGAATATATTATATGTTTCCGAATATATTTGTAAGCTATTTCTCAGAAGTGATTTGTGTCGTCAATATACTCGGCAATTTTTAAAGGGTAAATCCTGTAAACAAATTGCTAATAAAATTGAAAAATTGAAGACCGAATATGGGGTGGGTTTTGTTGGAACGTGCTACGCCTCAACGTTGACCTGACCCGGATTGAGGTGATGAAGGGAAGGTGAAAGTGATGATTAAGGCTCGGAAATTAATGCTGTGTCAAAAGAAGGAATATGCACGCAAATATGATCTAACATTGGTAAAATATGCTCCAGAAGTAATGAAATACACGCTGACAACTAAATGTTTTATGTATTCATGAACAAATACAAAAATTTCTTTTTTAACAATTAATTTTGCATTTTGGTCTTTTTCCACGGATCATTTTTTAAGGAAAATGTAAATGTCTGTATCATCGTCGAAATATCAATTTTAATGCCACAAATACTTTATCAATAAAAAATATAACATCATTCATAATTCAAACGAACTGTTTCCGGATAACAGCACCATGATATCATCTAAAAGTTCAGACAAATACTTCTGCAAGGAACGAAAGACACTCCCAACGATTTCCCATAAATAGCAGTCGCATTCACATTTGTGAAGTATACTTTTCGGTTTGAGGAGACAAATATGTATATTAATTGAAATACCATGAGACATGTGCCAAATTAAGAACAAAAAAGAAATAAGATATTAATAATAACTTGAATATAATGGAAATATGAGGCATTAACACAAAATGTACCAAATATGCACGAATATGCTGTATAAAATCACCGAATTTCTATTCGTTTGATTGTGGTTTGTGGACATTTGATAATTAGCATATTATAGAGCTCATAATTAAAAATCTAATGTTTCATAAACTTCCGGGACTTAATGATGATGAAGGAATGGAAGATTGCTTGTGTTATGTAGTAGCTGAATAGAGTGTTATTCAAGCATTCACCTGGAAGTTGTCAGAGAAAGCATGGAAACCTCTTATCAAAGCACACGGCATAGAAAATCTATTCCAGATTTTTCCATGCACTCAATTATATTAAACTCATGAAGTTACTTTCTGACACCTTACCGGGGTCGAACACGCGACCTCCCAACGCTCCATACGTAAAGATTTCGTTTTCCTCTCGCCGCTACCGGTGAATAGCACGCTCTTTCTACTCTTACAATCTTCTTTATCGTTCGCGCTTCTTTAAAGAGGATTACAGTAAACAAGACTTTCGCAACAATCAGTGGTTCGGCAAAAATTGGCCGTTAATAGAAATGATTTCTTAATGAATTTACGAATTTATTGGAAGCATAAATCAAATAGAATTGTGCTTATTTCTACGAAATGAACTAGTTTTTCTTTAACATCTTTAATTGCCATAAATGACCAAATGCAACTTAAACAACGTATTTAAATTCAATAGCCTCATCTTGGCTATTGAAGATAATTAGCATATCATAAAGGGACAAAAGCAAATCAACAAATCACACTCTTGATGTGTCACTAATTCTCTCATTTTGCGAACGAGCAGAAACAAACAATCAAACCAGTAAAAGGCACAATTTATATTTTGCAGAAAGTTTACTGCAGATCTGTCTGACAAAGGAGCCACGCCCTTATTTGGAATTTGCGGCCGTGGCTTGCTTCGATAATCCGTAACAGATTCTCACAGAATAGAGCCGTGAATTATCATACTACGGACACATTGTATCATTACGATATATTTATTAAAATAATTTGTTTTCGACTGAAACAGAAAGTAATCCCCTACGAGATAAACATTTGTGAAAGTTTTTATTCCAAGAAACCTGACTGCACCCAGCGAAGTGACTCAGATCGTAGCGCGCAGTCTTCAATTTGGGAGGCCACGTTTTAATCCCCTTCCGACCATCCTGACCGGGGTTTTTGTGGTTTCCCTCGGTCATCCAGGCGAATACTGGGATCGTTCTAGTGAAAGTCAAGGCCGCGAAACCGGCGTCGCTAGCCGAAATCGTTAACTACGTGAAGTCACGAAGGTTAAGCAAATTCGAGACATCGCGGGGTCTTGGTTGGGTGATCGAGTAGGAATCCCAGGATCTAACGGCGCCGAGGCCAAATGCCAGTTACGGGACTTATAAAGGAGAAAAAAAAAAACTGTCAATTGTCACGTCTTAGGAAGGTACGAAATCAGCAGTAATATCAACTGCTCTTCCACTTTCTTTTGCAATACAGTCAAATCTACCTTGAAATGAACGCTCAATAAAGATCAATGTGTGGCAGTTGCTTAAAAATGGGAATATATACATATGTTTTATAGAAAAATCAATCAGTTCCACGTTAGTAGAGGTTACTGCTTAATTTAAGTGGCCGTTTGAGCAGGTTTTACTGTATTTAAATATCAGGCTGGAATAGGAAACGGAGGAACGTCCCGTATGGTAAATGTTTTTATTTTGAAAAAATACTCTAAATACCATATACCCACTGAGACTTTCTCACAACGAAGTAGAGAGAAAGTTATGTAATGTTGTGCGAAAAAAAGGTGAATTTTCGGCAGAAGAACTTGTGTGTAGGCACGTAACACGTGGTGAAGCCAGAATCCGTGTTTTGTGGGTCCTAGATGGCGAAAAATCGAATGACGGCGATGATCGTCCGTCTGTCCGTCTATCTGTCCTGTTTACAATGAAGCTAAACCGTTCTGTCCATTTTCTCCAAAATTGATATTCCCCGATCGATCTGGCTGATGTCGCGGCCCCTTGAATTTGAAACCGATATTTTAATTTTTCGGAGAGCCCTTAGGACATTTTCGCCCTTGGGACATTTAAGCCCTCGGGATATTTTCGTAATTTTCAAAATATATATCCATCGTTTTTATTAAATTTTGATGTTGGATAGTGTAAAGAAAGTTGAAAAGAAAGGTGCAGGTCTCTCTTTTGTTGAAAACTGAAAAAATTGCACAAGTTGAAAATGTTTTCGGCTTCTTCCAACATCTAAAATATTAAAGATAGAGATATTTTCCTCAATGAAATCAGTTCCTAGCAGATAGATTTTGAAATTAGGTCATGTACAATTTTTCAAAAATTTGAGTATCTTTTGCGGAAAGTACACGCTGCTTTAGCACCATTAGGTTTGAAAAGGAATGTTTATTTTTGAAAAGAAATGAGCATCTGAACAAACACAGAGAAGCTGTTTTCTTCACGTATTAGATTTTTTAACACTCTGGAGGCTTGAGGAAAATATAATAATAATCCTTCGGTCTTCTATCTTTAAGGTATTCTAAAGAAACAGAAATATCATTAAATCGTTTTTGCTTATGAACGGCCTTGTAAATTAGATCATGGAACATGAAACATAAAACTCTATCTTGTAAACATTACATTTATTAAACAAAGGAAAAACGTACATGAAGTAATCTGTTGCCAACCAACATTTTGCGCCTAAAATCGACTTGTACAAATACCTACATTATCCATTCAGTCAGTGCTAGAGATGCAATTATATCAGTATTATTGTTACAATTCCAGTATTGCTACAAATGCACAAAATGTTCTTTCCATTTTGCACTTTGATGGATTTCATTTCACTTTTTTTATCTAATCGGCAGTTGCGGTAAATACGTACCCGGAAAACAACAGGCATTTGTGTTAGCAATTAGAATACCAATCGGAGAGAGAGAGACGAATTTTAACAACCTGTATTTTTGGAACTACATACCGAAAAAAAAATTGTTTGCTAAGGAAACATTTCTAAATGACAGTGATTGGAAGTTTGAGTATCTCATTCGTTTACGTGTTTTTATGAGGTTTCATTCACCACATGTACATTGAGTTTTGCTACCGTCGATAAAACAAAAAATAAAAGTATTCACAGAAGTATATTCTATATTTAATTGATATGAAAAAAATAAAAATAAATCGAGATAAGAACGAAATAGCTCTTAATTTTTTTTTTAGAAAAAGAAAAAAAATCTTTGTATCTCAATCTCAAATCTTATTTAAATACAGGAAGTAAATACACATGACTCTATGAAGACAGTAACTATATACATCGGTCAGTATGTGTCACAGACACCATCGGAGGAATATTTTTCAGCTGATAGCTCGCAATTGTTTCACGAGCCATGAAGAATTCGTCATTGTCACCTTTTAGATACGAGAGAGCGTTGTGCCGCAAGAAGGTACCACGGGAGGACGGGTCCTCGGACCGGCGCTGACGGCTGTAGTGACCACGCCCACTGCGGTCACCTTGCCTCCACCCGCGGACACTACGACCGACCGCCGGAGCTGGCTGTGGTTGCGGTGGCGCCCGGTGACGCAATTGCATGCCGACTCCGCACGGCCGCTCCGTGTCCTGGAGCGTCGAAAATCCTCGCCATAATTGCAAATGCGAATATGTTTTCGAAGAAATTTGTATCAAAAGTTACACACATAGGTTATTGACTGATTGATTTTTTCGTGTTTCCGGGCGCGTCAACTGCTATGGTCATTAGTCCCGTTAGTGTAGTGCATGTTTTTTCGCGGGAGATGGCGGTGATCTCCTCCCGCTGGATGGCGAGATCCGGCGCCGACCTACCGTCGGCTAGTGGGGTTCCCCTAACCAGGACTCTCCCACCAGCGGGGCACCGCCCCAACCGGGGCAAGCTCTAAGCTCCCGACCGGTCTCC
This sequence comes from Teleogryllus oceanicus, assembly GCA_964035755.1. Taxonomy (NCBI): domain Eukaryota; kingdom Metazoa; phylum Arthropoda; class Insecta; order Orthoptera; family Gryllidae; genus Teleogryllus; species Teleogryllus oceanicus. Next base: position 13,382,218 of record CAXIVR010000007.1, read on the forward strand.
CGGAATATGTGATAGTGTAGTGCATGTTAGTGTAAGTGTGTGAGTGTAAGGGGAGGATAGGACAGGGAAGAGGAAGGAAAGATCGCGCGCGGCCCGTGGCCCGTTTCGTAGGGCACTGCTCCTGCATTCGCCAGGTGTTGATCGGAGAAACCACAGAAAAATACCGATCAGAGCAGCCGGTTGCTATAATTCTCCTCCAGACAGCGACGGAATTCGACCTAGCTGAAAAGCTAGTGTCGAAAAAACCTGCCTCCGTCAGAACTGGAACCTAGGACCTCCCGGTCAGACGCACTGCAGTGACATCAGTTGATGCACTGAGCTATGACTCCCGGTCACATAGGTTAGAATCAATGCTTATCAAACATAAAACATTACCTACTTTTCCTTACAATATTCTTAACTTATCGTAATAAATGTCTTCTGTTCCGAAATACAAAATATGTTTGAAAACACTTTTGTTACATTTCGAGCAAGGTCGACAATTCAATGAATTTGAGCTATTCGAGCAACAGTAAACCTACGAAACCGTGAGGAATATAAAAATGGTCGAAATCTTTTTTCGAGTTGACGTATTGGATTGAACAAGATTGGGAAATTCGAAATTCCGAATGTACTCTTTCAAATGTCCTATTATGGTAAGATATTTGGTCAGTTTGCACCAGTGAGCGGCGGGCAGCGGGAGAAGTGGCGGGTGAAGCGGGATGGTGGCAACGGCGGTGGAAGTGGCGGTGACGAGGGTGGTGACGATGGTTGCAACGGTGGCAGTGTCGGGGAACGTAAGAAGTGTCAGGCTGGCCGTGTTGCTGGTGCCGGCGTTGTAGGGATGCGGTGGTGATAGTAATGAAGATGACAACGTGGCAGTGATGACTGTAGAAGACAGTTGGTTGGGATTCCAAACTTCGCGGCGGAGAATGAGGTGGGGGTGGTGATGGCTGCGGCTTTATCTACGTTGATGCCAATGCCGGAGTTGGTGACGGCGGGGCGACGACTGAAATGGTGGACCATGTGGGTTGGTGAAGTCGTAGGCTTCCGCGGCCAGAGTCATGTAAATGATCTTGGCTGTCCAGGTGACGCCGCGTCGAAGGCTGTGTTGCCGACGTTTCGACCATCTTGTCGTGGTCATCCTCAACGGCACAACAGCCCTGAGGAAGACCACGACAAGATGGTCGAAATGTCGGCAATACAGCCTTCGACGCGGCGTCACCTGAACAGCCAAGATCATTTACATGTGGGTTGGTGGCAGAGCAGATGACGGTGACGGCGTTGACTTTGATTGATTGATTGGTTTTTTCGTGTTTCCGGGCGCGTCAACTGCTTTGTTCATTAGTCCCGTTAGTGTAGTGCATGTTTTTTCTCGGGAGATGGCGGTGATCTTCCCCCCGCTGGATGGCGAGATCCGGCGCCGACCTGCCGTCGGCTAGCGGGGTTTCCCCCTAACCAGGACTCTCCCACCACCGGGGCACCGCCTTAGCTGGGACCAGCTCTAAGCTCCTGACCGGTCTCCCGAAATTTGTGGTAGTGTAGTGCATGTTAGTGTAAGTGAGTGTGTAAGGGGTGAGCATAGGACAAGGAAGAGGAAGGACAGATCGCGCGCGGTCCGTGGCCCGTTTGGTAGGGTACTGCTCCCGCATTCGCCTGGTGTTGATCGGAGAAAGCACGGAAAACTACTGATCAGAGCAGCCGGTCGCTAGAATTCTCCTCCAGACCGCGACTGAATTTGACCTAGCTGAAAAGCTAGTGTCGAAAATCCTGCCGCCGTGGGGAGTGTAACCTAGGACCTCACAGTCAGAGGCGCTGCAGTGACATCAGTTGATGCACTGAGCTATAGCTCCCAGTACGGCGTTGGCAGTGACTGCGCGGATGTAATCTACAAATACACTGACGACGCAAGGGGTCAGCTCGCGCTCCAAGGTTTCTCTTTCTAGACACGGCTCGATCACGCCGACACGCGAATAAGCTCATGTCACATGCGTAGCCAGGGAACTATAGTGCACTACAGTGTCCCTAGGCATCCGAGCACAAACTGAATAGTGATTGATTATTGCAACTGTGACGCCAGGTAGCAAGAGTTCTTTGGTGTTCATCGCATTAAGTAGACCCATTCCTTAACTAAAAGTTTTGCTCGATGAAGAAGGGTAGACCGTGGAACCGATTTGCTATCGACTGTCCCACTCTTGTTTCCAGCGAGATCTGGCTTCAGGTTGTTTAGAATTTTACGTTTTTTATGTGGTACTAACAGTATTTCTTGGCGTTTCTGTTTAAAATGTTTGCAAGTTTGCATACACTAAAACACGTAAAAAAATATAACGTATCTGATATTTGATGCAATCCTCACATGGCAGAAATTTGAGATTGAGATTAAAAGAAATAGCAAGTTAATGTTCAAATCGCAATAGTTTCTTTAATAATTCTCGCAAAAGAAATTAAAATAAAACGTCGTTGAAAAGATTTATCGCATGTAAGTGAGTTTGTCAGTGCAATTAAAGATGTTCTGCATGATTTTTTGTTGACAGAAAAAATGAATCAGTACTACTTCTTTACACAATAGATTTAGTCTACTACTAATAATTATCTACTACTCAATAAATAAACGCCTTAAAACGTCTCGTATTTCGAACATATGGCGATATTCGTGCTGTGTGGTACAAAAACCGCTGTTGGGAATATTCAATATTCAGATGAGAATTTGCCTTTAAAGTACTCATCGCTATTGTCCCTTCATCTTTTATCAACATTTCATCTGGAAATTTCATCTTTCCAATTTTACTTCACTAACAGAAAAGAGGACATATGAAAACATTTTCTTTCAAAAATACAACATACAACCGCAATATAAAACGAATATTTATTTCTCTCGAAAACGCGGTTACAATGTTATTCTCCGTGCTCTCTTACAAACAAATCACAGGCTATAAATCATTTTATTCTGTTCCTGACAAACAACGGGCGCCTACACGTGCTCTCTATTGTACGAGAACGCCACGGAAAGGGTCCATAAGAAACGAAGCCTTATGTGCAAGAAAAACCGTTATATGAATAAAACAGTGATGCCTCCTTAAGAATTACCTCTCGCCCTGCTCCTCCTTGTACCTTAGACACACACAAACACACACACATGCACACACGCACGCGCACGTATGAAAGCACCTCCAAAAAAGTTATAACGTCACAACTCCTCTCCGGCATTAGCCATAACGCAATGCACGAAGCGACGCTCACAAATATCCAGCGCTCTTCACAACTGCATGGAAACAAAAGAAATAATAAGCGCGCAGCGGGTCTTATCGTGGGGCGTGGTCGACAACGCAATAGCGCAACGTGCGTGGTTAATGGGAAGACACCCCCTGTGCAGAGAAACCCATTTCTCGTTCCCACCCTCCCGCTCGCTTTTCGTCGCGAGATAGGGTGAGCCGTAGTAATTAGTAGCCCGCTCCTTGATGAAGCTGATGAAGTTTCCGTTGATCGTAATGATTCGCTGGAACCGCCGAGGAGAGGGCGAGGCGATGGTAAGAGCGACATCGCAAGGGAGAGTTTTTGTGACTGTGAGAATAACAGCGACCGCCCCTGCTTGGAGGGGAGAGAAAGGAAGTGGAGGGTGGCAGCGACGAGGCGAGGAGAGACGGAAGAAGAGGGAAGAAACAAGAGGAGGTGGCAACGCTGGAAATAAATGGTGTGTAGGGAATACTGCATGACAGGCGAGTCGGGAAGAGATGTGTAAAAGAGATATTTGACCTTCGTTAACCTTGAGACTCCATTTGGGGTCTTTTCTGACCCCAGGCGCAAATAGTTTTGTAACTCTCTGAAAATTAATCACATTAACTTCTCCTTTTAGATACGCTACTCCCGTCTAATTTTACTTGTGATTCAATGTTTTAAGATTTTTTGGTTTTCTTGGTTTCAAGTGATTTATTATTTATGCGGCTGGAGTCAGAAATGCTCCCAAATAGATTCCACGTTACACGTCTAAATTTTAAGAAACATTCTAAACAAGCACCCATTTCCGTTTATATAGTATTATTTTGTTATTTCTGGATGAAAATTGGCGTATTTGTCTATTACGAGTTAATAGCTTTGTATCAGACATTCTCATGCTGGTATGGTAGACGCCTATGTATAGTTATGAGGATATGCTACAATGTTTTGTTTTTTTTTTTGGAATTTTGTTTTTTGTTTTTTTATAACGATATAGTTGATGAAGCAAATGAATAGCATCACTTTCTTAATTAATGATTCCAAACAGCATCCGTGCATAAAATACAGGTAAACTATTGGGGTTAAATCTGGGGTTAACGTGTGGGGTTAATTCTGTCCCCAGAGTCCGCGTTTGTATTGGAGAAACAGAATCGAAGATTTAATATGTCTATGAATATTATAATCACCATACACAAACATTGGTTATCAATAACTACTAATAATAACATCTATACGAATAGTTTTTTAAAAGTTATTTGCATTCGGAAGATAATTTCATATGTGATGTATTACATTTGCACAGACGGCGAATCAAAATTGAAATTCTTCCAGCTTATTATATATCTTTGTGCGCAAGTATCAGTGATTCGTCTTAGAACAATACACATAACGAGCAGATATCAAGAGATAGATATCTACAAGACATCAACTTATCTCGATATGAAAGAAATCTCTCAAATATGTTAAGAGCAGGTTGGTTAAGACTTTTATAAATAATATTGTCTCATACGAGTCCGAAATGTGTATAATGCGGTAATATACAGAAAATACAATTAAAAAACTTAATATTATATTTAAAAATTTTAAAAATTTGGGAAAAAAATACAAATAATAAAAAAATAAAATTTTTTTTAAAAAAATTTAATTTTCATACTTAAAACGTATCATAAAATTAATCTCCATTATATTATCAATCTTGTCAATTTATTAAATAGTTATTAAATTGAGGAATAACTTACATACAATATAATATATTATACTTACTGTTTCAAATGCATAATGATATGGAAAGTAACTTTGAGATAAACAGTTTGAGAATGCACGTCTTCGATACGCAAGAATTGCAATGGAAAATATTTTTAGTTGTATTCATTCTCTCAATTGTCAATGTTTTAATGTTATTTATGCTCGTGACGCAATCAAACTTTCGTGAGAATAACTTCCTTCGTATAGATTGCGATGTTTATGTTTCATAAATGTTGGGTCGCACCACATGAAATGTCTTACTCTGTGATGTATAAGCGTCAGTTGCTTCGTGGAATTCGATGTGATTTTGAGGCTCCGAACAGCACTACGTAGATTATTGAACGTGCTTCTGAATTCTCACGTAATATTGTTACCCCAGGACACGAGAATTCTCCAATTTCTAGAAGTAGTGTGTGTACAAGTATTTAACTGAGTAATTACATTGCCTGAGTTATACATAATTACTTTATTATATTCATTCAGAAAATTTCGAAATGCGTCGGAGATCTAGGATTCGGCGATAAATTGCAGTACTGCCGCAGTATCAGATGGTTCAATAGTTTAATCGACCTTGATTATAATAGATGTAGTTCATTTTACAGAAAGTTTGTACGACTTAAATTACTCTCACACTGAATATATCTTAACCTTTCATTAAACTTCTCGGAAGCCCATCTTCCTTGGCTTACACATTTTCTAACGGACCTTAGTGAACAAATCTAAGTAATCTGCATTTAAGGATCTAATGGCTTCTGAATCTCTGCAAGGCAATTTTGGAAACTCGGATATTTGGAAATATTTTTAAATGTGAGATGAGAAAATGTCGTGTATAAATTATATTATTAATAACCTATATTAATGGTAATACTATATATTGTTGATAGTATTCATAATAATAATAATAATTTCTTAATAAGACTTTTTTTCTGTCTTCCTGACAAGAATTTATGTTATACTAAGTTTTTTCTTTTCTCCTGTAGACTTTGTTAGATAACAAAATTATGTTGATTGATTGAAGTGCTCTGTGAGTTGTAAGAAACATTCACCGTTCGTGGCAGAAAGTATACCTCTTGCACAGTCGGGCAAAGCTGTTACCTTCTCAATTACCTTCTCAATTTGCCCAGTTCAAATATGAAAAAGTGCTTTCGTGGCCCATTTCTGACGCCGAACTACAGCGTGTATGTTTGGATTGATTCATTGATTGATTTTTTCGAATTTCCGGGCGCATCAACTGCTTCGGTCATTAATCCCGTTAGAGTAGTTCATGTTTTTTCTCGGGAGATGGCGGTGATCTTGCCCCGCTGGGTGGCGAGATCCGGCACCAAACTACCGTCGGCTAGTGGGGTTTCCCCCTAACTAGGACTCTCCCACCACCGGGGCACCGCCGCAGCCGGGACAAGCTCTAAGCTCCCGATCGGTCTCCCGGAATATGTGGTAGTGTAGTGCATGTTAGTGTAAGTGTGTGTGTGTAAGAGAGGAGGATAGGACAAGAAGAGGAAGGACAGATCGCGCGCGGTCCGTGGCCCGTTTGGTTGGGTACTGCTCCGGCATTCGCCTGGCGTTGATCGGAGAAACCACGGAAAACTAGCTATCAGAGCAGCCGGCCGCTAGAATTCTCCTCCAGACAGCGACTGAATTCGACCTAGCTGAAAAGCTAGTGTCGAAAATCCTGCCGCCATCAAGGCTCGAACCTAGGACAGAAGCGCTGTAGTGGCATCACTTGATGCACTGAGCTACCGCTACCGGTTGTATGTTTGGAGCAAACGGCAACACGCGGTTCTAAATCCAATCCAAAAGCGCAAATATAAATATAATTACAAAAACTAATAAACATTCCAGAAAATTCAAGTAACTAAAAGAGTAAAAAATGTATTTGCCTCAGATGTAGCATTATCGTTTGCCTCAGACACTACACAGCATATCATTTTCCAGGTTCTGGGAAAAAACGTCTGTTTCGACACATCTCAGTGAACATCCCCATCTTGCCCTGACTTTTTCTTTCAAGCGCATGTTCCGTATTTAGAAATTTCACTAGAGGTTGTTTCAAAAAGAAAGCTTTTCGCGTTATGTGTTTCAAGTTAGTCGGCGATGCTAGTCGAATTCGTTTACTGCTCTCCGTGAAGTCAAAAAGATTAAGCGAATTCGAGACTCGCGGATTCCTGGTTGGGTGACCGATCAGGACCCCGGGATCTAACGGCGTCGAGGCCCTGGCCGAAGGGATAAAAGGCACTGACTGACAGCGACGTGACGAGACTTGGCCAATGTAGTAATTATTCAGTGTAATAATTACTAAACAACGAAAAGTTCCTCCAGAAGAATGCGCTCAACGCCCAACAAGGGTTAAAAGACTCGTTGCATCAACAATGACACAGCAAATTTTAAAATAAAGTTGGTTGTGTGGGTCGTTTTCAGGCCAGTGTGCGACGGTTGGAGTTTGGCGAAGGCGATGGTTGTTGAGCAAGCGGCTTGAGAAGCCACGAACTCGGCGGTGACGCTTGTGTTTGGGGGCGGGGCGCGTAAGAGGCAAAAACACGGACAAGCGTCTTAGGCGGCCTCGATAAAGACGTCGGGGGGCTTAAGCACGTACCACGCTCCCAAGAAGCTACACCGGTGGTCCACTTTCGGCAGGCGCTCTAAGACCCTTGAGACAGCAAGCGGACTAACGTGTACGACATGACCGTCACCGAAAGGGATGAAATTGACGGAAAATTAAATGAATTATTTTTTTTAAAACGATGTAGAATAGAGATGATTGGCGTGCCCGACAGGACCGAAAGGGATGAAATTAAAGAAAAATTAAATGAATTATTTTTTTTAAAACGATGTAGAATAGAGATGATTGGCGTGCCCGACAGGACCGAAAGGGATGAAATTAAAGAAAAATTAAATGAATTATTTTTTTTAAACGATGTAGAATAGAGATGATTGGCAGGTAGGTGGAAAGTTCAAGAAAATGATGTAAAGCACATATTACGTGCAGTGCGTTCACGAAGATCATTAAGATTGCAAAAGGTAATTCTCCCAAGATAAGAAAAAGACCACGAAGACTCTGCGAGATATGAATGTTAGCTGTCAGGTAAGAAATAGATTTCCAACTCCAAGAAAAGTCTACCGAAATTAGTCTACCGAAGGAAATCAGAGGATTTTATTTTGTTTCTTTTTCTATGTCTTTAATGTGTAATTGATCATAAATAATGTTAAATTGACTGTGATTTTGAATTATACACTTATGTGTGTATATTATAAAATATTAGAGCTAATCATTTTTCAAATATTTGATATTAATATTGTGACGTCATGGGATTAGACAATCCCATAACGCCACCATGAGCTACGAAACGAAGCCCACAAACAGAGAGGAGTAGGGTACGCGGCGGAGCGATGGCTTGTAAACGCGCCATCCATTCACAGCTTTTCGAACTCTGACGCCCGAACTAGCGAATAATGTTTTTCCGGGAGGTCACGAAAAGAGGAGAATATTCACCCCTCCAAAATTTCCCCAGGCGCAAGTACCATACGTATTGCGGCGCGCCTCGGAGAAGCTCTCTATGATTGCTGCAGCGACGGTGACTAGACTGAGTTTTGAAGGCGATTGTAACTTGATAGCATAGGAGTTTATTTTAACTTGGTAGTTAAAAGTTAGCTTAAGAAGCGTGTCAACGAAAGTGATGTAATTAAGAAGTGGAGTGCACGAACATTCTTCGCATTAACATTCACAATATTTAAATGAGCAAGTGAAGTGATTGTTTTACTTCGAAATAATTTCAAATTTGTAAAATTCGCGCAGAAGGACATTAAGGGTCAGTTGTACGAACACAGAATAAACTCTGGATAAATTTTATCACGCTGTTAGCGTTTAAATCAGTTGTACGAACACAGGATACGGGTTAACCAGGGGTTAACCGAGGGATAACAAGGTGTTAAGTTACCCCGTGATCTCGCATGCAGTTAACAGTGTGTTAACCTTTACACCTCATTTTGCCGGCAAAATCTGTAGTACTTCAGGCTGAAGTGATCGAAATTCTGGAGTATTTGTTTTCTGACGAGAGTGAAGCAGAAGAAATACTCCAAATGTATTTAAAAAGCCGAAAGTTGAGGAGAGTGCGAAGAAGGCCAGACTTGCTGAATGAATACGACGATTTCGATTTTTTTGCAAGATTCAGGTTAAGAAAGCAAACTGTTCTTGAACTTTTAATGCTTATAAATGACGACATCGAACACAATACAAACCGGTAAGTTCACGAAATATTAGTTTTTGTATAAAATATGTTCTATCGCTTATTATATTTGGAACTATGTTCGGCTTGGTGCAGTATAAAAATGTTACGTAAAGGTGATGTTTGTCTTACAGGAATCAATCTGTACCTCCTATAATCCAGCTCCTCCTGACATTAAGGTATTATGCTACTGGAGCATTTGTAATTTGCATTGGAGATTTTTGTGGGCTTGATAAAAGTACCGCAAGCAGAATAATTAAAAAAACTAGCCAGTCAATAGCCAAATTAGCCCCAAAATTTATATACTTTTCAAAAGTGCACTGGAAAGGAATCGTGTCCAACAAGGGTTTTACGAGAAAGCAGCATTCCCAAGAGTAATTGGTGCTATTGACTGCACCATATTAAAATAAAATGCCCAGGTGGAGACTGTTCAGAAGATTACAGAGGGAGAGATGGCACATTCTCGTTGAACGTACAAACTGTGTTCAGTGCAGATCTGAAAATTCAGAATATTGTTGCTCGCTGGCCAGGAGCAGTGCATGACCAAACTATTTTTAATAACTCATCGCTGAAAGCAATATTTGAGTTAGGTCATATGAACAATTTGATTTTAGTGGGAGATTCTGGATATGCCTTGACCAGTTACTTACTGACACCCTTTGCAAATCCACAGACAAGAGCCCAAAATCTTTATAATGAGTCACATGCAAGAACAAGAAACGTTGTTGAAAAGAGCTATGGTGTGTGGAAAAGACGTTTTCCTGTTCTGGTTAATACATTAAGGTTAAAAAACGACAGACTTGAAGCTGTCATTGTTGCATGTGCTGTTTTGCATAACTTGGCAATTGACAGAAAAGAAGAACCTCCAACTGATGATCAAGTAACAAGATTAGTTGAGGAAACCATTGCAGCTGAGCGACAAATCCAACAAAATGAAAACATTCTAAATCAACAAGCTAGAAACAATTTTGAGCAATATTTTGAAAGTCTGTTGATATAAGTAAATCTCAGTAACCTTTGTTATTCGTAATAGTATGTGAACAGTTCACTGGCTTTAATGTGTCAAGGTTATAAGTCAGGAAAATTGAAAACAATAAGTTTTTAATGTTAGAATTTTTTCAGTTAATGAGAGACATAAAATTTTCTCAGCAAGATAATGAATTTCTGAAAATAATCACTAAATTTTACTTAATTTTGGGAGTGAATAAGTTATTCATTGCATATTTGCACATGCTGAATAATTGCTGAACCACCCTAATTGTTGATTCTGCAGAGGAGTATTGTCAATTTGTGCAAAATATTGCATTGCTTGAATATTTATTTTCAATGTTTAATTAGCTTTAATTCTAGTAATATCATAAGTAATAATAAGACTTGTTAAACATAATTGACAGTTCAATTTTTTGTTTTGCAAAACCGTTAACAAAATGTATTTACTATTTTGTACTTATGAAAGGGCAAACTTTTCAGTTGAATTACCATGACAAAATAAAATAAACTATAAAATATTCACATTGATAACAAATAAATCCTGAGCATACTAAGGATACAACCATTAGTTTTGAAATTATATTAATTAAAATATCAAAAGGCATTTACAATTTTGAGCAATACCTTAAAGTGAAGTCCAAACAAATAATCTTCCAGGAATAATAAATAAATAAACACATTACTTCTAAATATGACTTTATTTATTTTTATAACATTTTTTTCAGCTGCTCTTCCTTAATTTTAATCGATAGTTCTAAGTCCCTTTTTTGGAGCTCAAACAGTTCCTCCTTCCTTCTTTGCTCCTCTTCATGCTCTTTTAGCAACAAAGCTTTAGTTTACTCAATTAGGTCAGTTTTAGCTTTGAGCCAAGACTCCATTCTTCTTCCTCTTGCAGATAGTGGTGTTTCTGCATGTTTCACCTCTGTAATTCTTCTGCGTTTGCCATATTTAGACTTCATAACAGACTGAATTACCTCCGGCTCGGATCCATCACTTGTGTCCGACAGCTCCTCTGCAGTTACACTATTTACTTGTAAAGCAGGATGCTTACGTTTCCTCAGCATTTGAGGAGTGTATTTTCCCCAACTAGAAAATACAGTCGATTCATTATCGTCTTGTGTGCTTGGGCCCGGCACGAGACTCGGATGGACCTCTGCACTTGGTCTGACCACTGCAGTTTGATCAGCTACTGCACATGAACTGGCCACTGCACTTGGTTCGACCCCTGCACTTGGACCAGCCACAACACTTATGTCTTGAATATCAGGGTCGATGCCCTGAAATTCAATAACAATAGGCTGAGAATTCAATAATTCATCAGCCAATGTTCTGTCCGAATCAAAATTGTTCTCAAGCCCTTCGGCAGACAATTTGATTAAACCTAATACTTTCTCGTGCAAAATGCTATGCTTCTCGGTTGCCGGCCCTCCACCAGTTTGCAATCTTTCTTGCCTCAACCGAGCAGCATACTTCCTTGTTTCTTTTTTGAGAGAAACATACTTTGATTTCAACTGCCGGGAGCCCTCGGAACAGTTGTTTCTGCATTGAATTTCAATGCAATATTATTCCATGCTTTGTCCTGCAAAATATAAAATTGTGATGTAGTATTATGACTATGCATAAAATTCAAAATAAAATACTAATGTAAAATTTCACCGCTTCGCCAATATAGGTAAATCAGTATTCTTATTTTAATATATCAATAATAATTTACTAATCTTACCTTCTCGTTTGACGTTGCGGCATCGGTGATTTTATTTTCAATCACGTGTCGAAACGTGTACACCAAGTCTACAAGCCTCATCGTATCTTCCCTGGTGTAATTTTGAGTTCGAATTCGTTTCGAATCGCTCATTCTCAAAATAATGATTAATAACAATAATAATTTATAACTATATAACAAAAACGAATAATAATAATAATTTATAAAGATATAATGTTGATCCCGGGTTTAGGGTGGCACGGTTCCTTTGGTTCCTTTTATGATTCATTATTTCTCGCGAATCCTATGTTTATAGTTGCGCGGTTCACTTGAATCACTGATTGAGTGATCGACAATAATTTTGTTGGCATTGATTAAATTTCTTACGCCAAAGCATAAATATATACAATATTACTACGGGTCAAAGCCATATAAAGCTATACATTTTGCAATTAAGAATCATTTCATCTTCATCACCAAACAAAATATCAATTCACACTTAAAATAACATTTCACGACATTTAAAAGGTTAAAATGTTAAAATGTGAGTTTGCTTCCTACTTGAAATAAAATATAAATTAAAAAGACTTCCATTAACACATTTAGTTGTTACTATAACAACTGAGTTATTTATGTTCAATGTTAAATGAGAATTTGTTTCGTTTATGAGAAGTCCCGAGATTGATAGTATGAAGTATGAGATTGATAGTATGAGAAGTCCCGAGAAGGTATGAATGCTGGTTTTATTTATGATTTGCGCCGAGAGGGAACTTTGAATGTGATCCAGTGGTGTCAGAAAGTGGGTTTGCTTGCGTCTCGACGTGTGTGTAGTGTGTGCAAGAAAGATTTGATATTTACTGAGAGAAAGGATAGGATAGATGGTTATGAGTGGATTTGTAGAGTGAGAGGCGAGAATGCTCATTGTGTGAAAATGTCTGTGCTAAAGGATTCTTGGTTTGAGAGGAGTCACATGGAGATATGGAAGGTGCTTCTCATTACCTACATGTGGGTGATGGAAGCAAAGGTTGAACATATATGTTTGGATGCTAGTGTATGTGAGAGTACAATTACTGATTGGATGAGTTTTTGTCGAGAGTTATGTTTTGAAGTGCTTGAAGATGAAAGTCAACCACTGGGTGGAGAGGGTGTTGAGGTTGAAATTGATGAGAATAAGTTTGGTAAAAGGAAGTATAATAAGGGCAAAAGAGTGGAAGGGAAATGGGTGTTTGGTGGTGTTGAAAGGGGTCTCGGTCCTTTTTCAAGGTCGTTGAATGTCGTAGCAAGGATGTACTCTTGGCCATCATTAAGAATTACATCAAGCCGAAATCTATTGTGATTTCGGATTGCTGGAAGGCTTATGATTGTCTTAAAGATGAAGGTTTTACCTATCTAAGAGTTAATCATTCTATTACTTTCAAAGATCCTGAAACTGGAGCGCATACAAATGCTATTGAGGGGACTTGGAGTGCGATTAAGCGCGCAATTCCACGCCACAAAGTGGAAAATAATTTTCATCATTATTTAGCAGAATACATTTGGCATAGAAACTGCAAAAGTAATAAATTCGAAAATGTTTGTAATAACATTAAAAAAATATATAACATAAGTTCAGAGGTGAGTTATTTGTTTATTTTTATTAAAAATTTTTAACCTTCATTTCGTAAAAACTATTATTTTTTTCAGAAATAAAAAGAATTAAATTATATTAAATTGGAAGAAATTCATTGCCGAACTGTGAAGAAGAAACGTGAGTTCACTTTTTATGATATTATTTTATGAGTTGATATTTTAGTCTTAAAATGGGGGGTTTGGGGGGCGATAGCCCCCCAATAATAAAACTTTAAGTAGCATGAATTAGTGAAATAGATTTTCTTTTAAATAATTATATTTATTGCTGTAACATCATGAACTTAACTACACGCGAATACTACGTATAAACAAGGATTCAGTTCATGGAGTCGATTCTCTTCTAATGAACCGAATCAGTGAATCAAAGGAACCGTGCCACCCTAAACTCGGGATTTACCAGATATAAATAACAATAACGAATAATAACAATAATTTATAACGATGTGAAAACTAAACACTGCGAAAACAGCAACAAACCAACACAATCCAAACATCAATCAGTACACCTTCACAGAATATCGAACTATAACCAATATCCCGTTGCGGCTTTTAAAGAAACACATGAAACACGTCAGGGAAAATAAAGCTTTTACTTCGATAAATGACAATCGCCAGTTTTGCCAACAAACTTTTATTCAGCTTATTCGATGGGTACGTAACACCGGTGACGTAAAGGGTCGTACAACTGGTCGCTCCATTTAACCCAGGGTTAAGCAATACTTGAGGATTACTATCCACAGTTTTAACCTCCGTTCGTACAACCGGCCCTAACTAAATCCAGCATCTCATATTGCACGCTGAGACCACACACGCCCAAAGTGTGGTAGGTAGGCCGAGCATTTAAAGCATAACTTCAGCAACATTAATTATACGAGGCTGGAAGCGGGAACAAACTTGTACGAGGCGCAGCAGAAGAAGAAGGACGACCCCAGGAAGAGAGAAGCGTAGGTGAGAAAGATTTGGACTGGAACGAGAATCGTACGAGTCTGGAGAACGGGTGAAGGGTGTGGAAATTGGAGGCGTGGCGGAGTCCAGAGCTCGAGGGGAGGAAACTGGTAACATCGTGGGACAGCGAGCGAAGACGGGTTGCAGCTGCGAGCGGCAGAAAATCCCTAAGGTTACCTACAGGCGAGCGATGCGGAGCTGTTGAGGTAAAAGAACTGGTAACTTGTATGCGGCGATCATTTGGGGAAGGAGAATAGCAGTAAATACACGACAATTCATGTTAAAAGTGGGTGAAAAGTCCAGAATAGGTGGGAGAAGTATTCCGAACGATGTGAGGGGCAGTTTCAAGTTCATTTACTGTGCGTATTATTGAATTCATTCAAGGAGGTCATACCTTGTACAATTTTACTTAAATAATTCATAATTTTCACATGTTGTACAGTTGATGTTACCTGGAAAAGTCATAGTTTATTGTATTGTGTTAAAAGTAATTGCTTTCTGGGATATGTAAAGGAGTCAGATTTAAGTAACGTGTGTGTTACGTTTTATTGTTTTTTCTCTTTAAAGTTCACAGTGTTATAGTGAGTGCGAAGCCCAAGGTTAGCTCCTGTGAACGGGATACCGTAGAACAAGTGTAAAACTTATTTTAAAAGTCGTGCACGGGAAAACTAGAGAGTAGAAAGAGTAAAATAATGTAGTAGATAAAAAATTCAGAAAGAGGGATGAGCAAATTTTGAATTGTAGTTGGTGAAAGTGTGTTTAGGCAGTCGAGGTGACGCCAATTTTTTTGTTTAGCCTTGTTTTCTGTTTTTTTAGTGACCAACTATTTAAAGTACATAATCCTGTTATATAATTGCGTCACTGTAATTTTGCATTGAATATATGCTCATTTTATTTGTATTTTATCTGATTCATTGTGTCAAGTGTTCAGACCTTTCTCATACCCAAAAGATCCTGCTTCCTAAGAATTTTAAACTCGCTTCACGAGCATTCATACTATCACGCTCGCCCCACGTGTGGAAGGTAGTAGATGGGTGTGTTAGAATATATTTTAAAAATTAATTTATGTAATAAGAGTTTATTACAATTTTTACCATGTCAGAAAGTTAAGCTTGCAAGGCAATACTAGATGCTTATCGAGCTAACGTTTACTGCACTAACATTCCCTTTTGTGATCACATGCAGGGTTTTATAATACGATAACTGTTCAGTGTTTTAATTTTTTTTATTTGACATTATGAAGTGAGAAAAATAATTTACGTAGAAGTTGCTTGTACCAAAAATGAACAATATCACAAACAACGAAAACATAACATTTTTATATTCAAACTCGTGTATTTTCCTTAACAACCCTTACCTTTTGTACGAACATAATAGAATCGAAAGTTACGTTGCATTGCATTTGCACCGAGTTAGTTTCTTGTAATGATGTTATAGGAAACGTATACAATGTTTTAGCAGAATGTCCTTGGTGTTAAAAAATTAAATGATCCACATATAATTGAATTCGAATTCCAAGACGATATTTCATTAAAATTAATATATTCAATAGTATGATTTGCATTTCTAAAATTAATCAAGAATTAAGTAGTATCTTATACAATAATGATATTTTTAATTATTTATTGGGAATAAAATAATAAAATAACAACAAAGTGTGTATTGAAAATTCTATTCGAGTGAAGAAACTATTGTTCCTCACCCTTTTCATTTCGGGAATATTGTGCATTACTGTTTCGTAGATACTTATTGTTATACAATTCTATAAAGTACAATATTCCTCTTTGTCCTATATTTTTTCTCATTGTATAGAAATATCATAAATACTGCATCAAAATACAATGGGCAATTGTTCCACGACGGACATTACAGACACCGCACTGCAAGCAAAAGGCCAAACATTCGTAACAATTGCGTCACGTGCAACCGAGCCAGCAGTGTTCTATTAAAGGAGCAGCAGCAGCAGCTCGCCCACCAAGTGTATAGGAGAGCCACGGCATTCACTAGCGCCATACACGCGCGGTGGCGAAAAAGGGAGTCGGGCAGAATACGCCCTCAAAAGGGGGCAGTTCATCTCAGTTGGCGCAAGTTTACCCGCGCGCGGCATGGGCGGACGGGCCGGAGGGCGGGGGGGGGGCTGACACGCGGGGGCGACGCGGAGGCCTCCAATTCGTCAGGCGCTTTGACCAATCTCCTCTCCGCCTCTCGCAACGCGCTAGAAATATTACGTTAGATATGAAAGTTTCCAGAGGGGGGGCCCTTTCAACCGATACAATACGGAACGGGCGGCGGGCCGCCTCTGCAGTTTGCGGTTGGAATATCAAGTCGCGGGGCGGGGGCGGGGGCGGGGGCGGCGGGTATGGCGGGCGAGGGCGCGGGCGGTCAAAGCGAAAGGGGCACCGCCGCCGTCGCTCGTTAATAAGACAGGGAATCGAGTTAGGCCCCGGCTCCCGGTTCCACGCCGCGGCCCGCGAGGCGAGTCGAGTCGAGTCGAGGCGAGTCGCGGGGCAGACGATGCTTGCACACGGGGCGCAAGGGGATTGCGGTGATGGCGGCGAGGAATTGGGAGAGAGCAGGCCGGCGAGTGGGCACTGCTGGTGGAATAGGTGAGTGAGCGCAGGGAGCAAGAGAAGTGGGCGAGAGAAGTGTGAAGTAGTGAAGAATTTTTAAACAAATCATTATTATATAAAATATACGTTATATATATACACACATAATACTACGTATATATGTAATATTAGAAATACACGTATGGTGTTGGTGCCATTAACTTTGATGAAATCTCTCATTGGATTTGAATACACTTTTTTAGGACAGTTTAAACCAGATTAAAATAAGCATCGTATCTGTTAAAACGAAAAATAATAATGTCACGAGAAATTAATTCGGGGCAAATGCAATGCAAAATAATGGTGGGCGAGAGGAGTGTGAAGTAGTGAATAAATTTTTTAAACAAATCATTATATAAAATATGCTTGTGTAATATTAGAAATACACGTATGCTGTTGAGGCCATTAATTGTAATGCAATCTCTTCTTGGAATTCAACTACACTTTTTAACACAGTTTAAACCAGATTAAAACAAGCGTCGTATCTGTTAAAACGAAAAATAATATTGTCGTGAGAAATTAATTCGGTGCAAATACAATGCAAAATAATTTTTGAGTGACCGATTGTCAAAGTGGCTGACTGGGCAACTTGTGTTGGTGAAGAAAGGGCGAACGGGAACGATCTTGCAAGTGATATGGCTGAGGAATGGATGAGCAGACTAGTTAGCGAGTGATCAAGCGGGAGAGCGGCCGCTTAAGCGAGTGAATTTCCTGGCGAATGGACGAAGTGGCGAATGAACAAATGAGAGAGCTCGTGAGTGGGAGAGTGAACAAGTGAGGGAACGGGGATATACGCGAGTGAGAGAATACACTCTCCTCAATGGATGTGTTGGCAAATGGTCGATCTGGCAAGGGGGCCAGTGAATGAATGGGAAAGTAAGCGACCGGGTGAGTGAGCTTGTTGCCGAACAGACGAACAGGCAAGTGATCTGTCGGAAAAAAGTGAGAAAGTTGGTGACCAAATGAGTGAGCTTGCTGAAGAAAGGACTAACGGCTTAAATGGGAAAGCATGCGACCGAGTGAGCTTCCTTACGAACGGACAAAGGGCAAATGAGCGAGTGCACTAAGGGGAGCTTTGGTGATCGGGCGAGTGAACATACAGAGAAACGGATGAAAGGGTCACTGGGTTTGCGACAAACAAACATTAAGTGAGCGTTCAAGTAAGCGAGTGGACGAGTATTTTTTTCATACGAGCGAGCGACTGGACGAATGAACGAGTGAGCAACGAGTGAACGAGTCGCTGAAGAAATGTGTGGAATTGCGGGCACAAGAAGAAGTAGTGAAACGGACGAGCGGGCTAGCTGACGACGATGCGAGTGGACAAATGAACGTGCGGTTGATCGGACAAGCGCTCTAGTGAACAATTAGGAAAGGCGAGCTATTGAACGAGCGGGACGAGTGAACGAACGAGACGAGTGAACGAACGAGACGAGTGAACGAACGAGACGAGTGAACGATCGAGACGAGTGAACGAACGAGACGAGTGATCGAGCGGGACGAGAAGGGAGAGCGGGCGAATGGTACAGCCGTGCGTCGTTCAAGCGAGGGTGCGGACTTGTAATTGGTGAGAGGGAGAAAAGGTATTTTTTTTAAATTTATTTATTTTACGCCAAAAATTAAAACCAGTTGCAAAAGATGAAATAGAGAATGAGCGTTTTTAGCAAGAATTGTTAAGAAAAGTATTCGCTCCAATGTAATAAAATCTATTTTCAAGGTCAAATCAATAAATATTGGATCTTATCCCTCATCATGTCCTTCGTCAAGGAATAATACTTCCTGCGCGACATCATGGAGAACGATAATTTGAATAACTAGATTTCCCACTGAATTCTAGAAGACGTGCACAGATAATGAAGTTGCATTTATGTCCAGAAGCAAAACAAGGAATGTGTACATATATATTTATTTGAACTGCAATTGAGTATGACCCGGTGGCAGTTAAATAACAATAATTAAAATAATAATAATAATAATAATAATAATAATAATAATAATAAGGATGGAAAAAATGTATAAAGAGATATCACAATTGGAAAGCTCCAGGAGTAGATGGAATCCATAATTTTTGCTGGAGATATCTGACATGCACTCATGATATATTGGCGAGTCAATTTCAAAATATTTTGCAAGGAACATCTGTGCTGCCAGAATTTTGTACCATAGGTGTGACATTTATGTTACCGAAAGGACGAAATGCGTCTTGCCCCGAGAATTATAGACCTATTACATGTCTACCCACAATTTAAAAAGTTCTCACCTCCATTATTGCCACCAAACTCGACGAGCATTTGAAAGAAAATGAGCTGCTTTTGCCAGAACAGGTTGGTTGTAGGAAAGGATTTCGAGGATGCAAATAATTATTAATAATAGATAATATTGTATCCAAACATATAAAAAAGAAAGCGCATAATTTGTCAGTGGGCTGGATTGATTTCCGAAAGGCATTCGATTCTATTACGCATTCTTGGTTGCAGCGAACCCTTCAACTCTACAAGGTTCATTCCTCTATCATTACATTTCTTACAACGTGTATGAACAGCTGGCGAACAACACTGCTTGTAACGCGAGGGAAATTCAGTTACCAGACAGATACTTTAAAAATTTGTAGAGGCATTTTTCAGGAAGATAGCCTAAGTCTGCTCTGGTTTTGCCTAGCATTGAACCCTTTGAGTAGGATGTTGAATGCTTCCGGCTAGGGTATGCTTTGAAGAACCCCAAGAAGATCATTTCCCACCAATTATATATGGATGATCTCAAGCTCTATGCCAAAGGGTCAGAACAACTTCGCAGCATGCCGACACTAGTATAAAGCTTCAGCAGCTCTGTTTGTATGGATCTTGGTTTGGAGAAGTGCGCAGTTGTTCACGTGAAGAGAGGTAGCGTCCAGAATACAGAGAATGAACCTCATTTGATGGAAGATTTGAGAATTCAAGAAATCTTCAATGGCGATGAATATAAGTATCTGGCCTCAGCAGCTCCTAGGAACTGCAGATGAAAAAATAAGAAGACAAGTGGAAAGAAAGGTTCTCTCTCGTGTGACGAAAATCTGCAAGTCCTGTATTAATTCAAGAAACAAATTTACAGGAATTAACACCTGGGCTCTTTCAGCAGCATCACATACATTTGGAGTTGTCAAGTGGTCTGAGATATCTTTGCAAGTTTTCGATAGAAAAGTCAGAACACTTCTATCAAAATATCGGATGCATCATCCTCAAGTTCCACCGAGGCTGTATTTTCAAGACATCATGGGGGCGTGGACTGTTAAATCTTGAAGTTATGTGCCGCCAGCAAGAAAACAGCTCAGAAATTATTTCATCAACAACAAATCCATGACGGCCATTTGTGCACAAGATCACGGCTATACACCTCTGAAGCTGCTCCACACAGATGAAGATCACAATCCAAGAGTTCCGAAACCTGTGGACCAGAATTGAGCAGTGGAGATCAAAGGAACTCCATGGCAGGTTTGCTACTGCTCTTCAAAGTAACTCCATGGATGTGAAGAGATCGACTGAATGGTTGAGAACCGCTGGGGTTTTGGCAGACGGAAGGATTTGTACTGGCCATTCAAGATCAAGTAGTAGCCACTAATAATTACAGGCGATATATTATGAAAGAGAACATCAGTGACAAGTGTCGCCTGTGTGAAGGCCAGAATCTATCAACATATCTGCAGTGGATGCTCTCAGTTGCAAACAGATTATTTACAACGTCATAATAATGTAGCCAAAATCATCCACAAGCTGCAAAAGATCGACCTGATAAGGAAAGCCTCGCTTTGTCTACTACAAATATCTACCAGAACAAGTTTTATCTATGAGAGAACCAAAATCTTGTGGATACTCCATTTTACAGATAAAACAGTGAAGCAAATAAGCCTGATATATGTATTCGACAAACTACTCGTACAATAATAATAGAAATCGCAGTCCACTCCAGATCATAATCTGGGCAACTATTGCAGAAAGAAAAAATATAGCTACTCTCAATTGAACAGAAACTTGTAAAACTAATTGAGGTAGATATTCCTCGAGTTATTTCAACTAATGGGCTTGTGAGATTGGAGGATTGTGAAGAAAACTCCATCTAAATGGTGGCACCTCAGGACCATGAGAAGGCCTGTTGCTGGCAACACCAACATTGTGCGCAAGGTTCTCTCCTAAATATTGAAGCAACTGAGTACACTGGTGCAGAACTCTCACCATCTGTCTTACCATATGTGTTGACGTTCTGTCACTGTTATACTCTGAACTCGGAAGGCGTGAAATTTTGAAAATGAAAATACTAATAACTAATACTACACTACTACTACTCCTACTACTACTACTCTACTCTACTCTACTACTACTACTACTACTCACTACTACTACTACTACTAATATAACTAATAATAATATAATAATAAAGTACAATACAGCCAGGATGCAATAATCTATACTATCACTGGGGACACGAATCGATTTTGCTGAAAATCCAATTTTATTTTAATTTATAATCTTAATGTTTGGAGTCTCGCTTTTAAACGGATATTTCTCAACGCTCTTTGACCAATTTTAACTGTATTAAATATAATGTTTGTGAAAGGACTCCACGCCCCTGCCTCCCATCTTCACAGACGCCATACTCCATGCTATATGCACAAATACTTTCAAATTTTAGAAATGCCTTATGGAGTGATGTACAATTAATAAACTAGTGTGTCGCATGTACAAAGAGGATAGGTGCTCGAATGAGAGATTAAAATTACAATAAGGAAGAGCTTCGTGACGTAAAGACATTAGATGGAAAAGGAAGTAGACAGATGTCATGATTGATCATTTCAAACTGCTATGGTTTAGCAATTAGCAAATACTACAAATGTAGAGTCTGAAAGAGCTGTTTGGGCCTGTTTCTTCATACTGCATCTACCGATGAATTTCCTCATCACAATTTATGTCCTAAAGGTGAACAGAGCTGGTGTAAATTCAACCGTGCAAAGATATCTCATGAGCCCTTTAAACACCAACATAGTTTACCACCAGCCATAATAGATGATATAAAGCCCTATATCGTATAAAGCTCATATATTTTTAGAGACTTAGCTGATGGAAACCTTCTCAAGAAATGCCTCCATGGACGAACACAAAACCCAAATGAGTGTGTCAACAGTATTACTTGGAACAGACATCCAAAACAGTGTTGTGACATAGCACCTTCATTTGATGCCTATGATGCTCTGGGAAAATTTAATGAAGGCAACATAGTGAAGTGTAAAAGTCTTCAGACGTTGGGCATTGAGTTGGATCGCTCACAGCACAGGCTATGATGCGCATTGACAACAAAGACTGAGATATGCTGACAATGCCATTAAAATGTTGTCTAAAACAGCAAGACAAGATAAAAGGAATGTGAAAAGAAGCCTTCAAGATGCATTTGAAGAAGATGAAAATTATGCTGCACCTTACGCCTGTGCATGCACTGATGATATAACATTAAAACGTCATTTCCCGTAAGTTTTTTTTTAAACTTAAAGTTCCTTTTCAGAAAATCTATTAATCCAATGTGCATGAAATGTTCAGGGTATGTTGACATGAGTGTTGTTCTTATAATGAAAAAGAATTTTGCAATCAGTAAATATTTGGTAAACTTATAAGATTAAATGTACTCTAAAATGTATAAAATTACAAAGAAAACACAGTTGATAAAGAAAATAATTAATATCTCAGAAACCAAACGTTTGTAATAAAAAAACATTGTTTCAGTATAACCACAAAACATGTATAAACAACCAGTAAAAAATTAATTAACCTACCTTTAGTAGTTTTTGAGAAAAGGTATCATTTATAACTCATTAATTAGACTGTCATTTATACATTAATTTACTGTCATTTATAACTCATAATTTAACATTGAGAAGATAGTCGATTCTGTGTCCCCTTAAGTATTATAACAATTATTTCAACTCTGTCATGATATCCAATAATTATATGTTGGTGATGCTGAAATTTAATACAAGCTATATATAAATATTGGCTAAATTAGATTTTTTTAAATTCATAGATCGCGTTCAACTTACACTTCATTGCACTGCACTACACTACTCTGTGTTTGCTTTGGATTACACTGACCAGCACTTCACAGCACTTCACCGCACTTCACAGCACTTACTCGTTTAATATCTATTTCTCTAATCTTGTTATAATTTATTTCTAAAACTTCGGACACTTAGAGGAAAAGCTTTGAAAATTGCTGAGGGTAAACTGTACCAATCTTTAATTGTTCTGTTAGAAAAGAAAAATTTCTCAAGATCTGAATTTTGTTTCCTTGTATGAATTTTGTGAGTGTGATCGCTTCGACCGAAATAATTTGATTTTTCTAGTCTAACCTGAATTTCCTTCCTAACCTGAATTTCCTTATGGAAAGTATGGGAAAGAAAACAATGCAAAGAAAGTATGGGGAGTGAAAAGTGCTCGAGGCCAAAACGAAGAGCAAGGGGACAAGCGTAAATACGCAGGTAAACGGTCCATGGCACCGAAGGGAAAGAGCGGAATAGAGTAGAAACACAGTACTCAAATAAGTTACTAAAACGCTGTTAACAAAGTAAACCCAGAAAGAAGGGAGAAACGGAAAGGTTATCTACAGCGTTAATGAAAAATAAGAAAGAAACCAAGATAAAAACACACCAAGATAAAGACACCAAGATAAAAACGATAAAAATATTAAAAATGCAAGTGACAGCGAAACAAGAGAGAGTGTGCAAATGGAAGGATCATCGACGAGAAGAGTTCTTAATAAAGCAGTAACATACGAACAGGTTTCAAACCAAGGTAAAGGAGTACACACGCAGAAAACATAAAAACGGAGTAAACGGAATATTGAAGCAAAAAAGGAAACATCGGAATTGTGATTAAATCAAAGAAGAAAGATTAAGAGAGCACAATCGTGTAAAGAATAAAATTAAAACTTTTGAGAAGACGATTTTGAGATGACTGTACGTAACAGACACGTACATTGTAGTAAAATTGTAAATTTATTTACCAACAAGAGGCGACAGGTCAAAATACAAAATTGATGTAAACAATAGAAGAGTGTATAAAACTGCCGGATGAAACCCCTGTAAACAATCAAGTCGAGCGAGTGAGAAATTTGGTCATGAGAACTACAGAAAGAGTCAATACAAAGAGAACATTCTAGCAAACAGTACGCTTTAAAACATATATGACACATATACTAGATAAAATAAATTGCATTGTAATTGACATTGTAGTCTTTAGAGAATTTCAACAAACTGAACATTGGAAACAACGATTTGGATTGTTCACATCGATGTGACAATGTCATCAGAAGACTTAGGCAAGGAAATGACAATAGCCATCTCATCTCTTATAATGCATTTACTGTGTTTTGTTATTTTTATTAACTTGCAATTTTCTGTTAAAATTGACGATAAAAATTTAAAGACTAATGAAATATGAAATTGGAGATGTAAAATATTGATTTGCTCTGGTGGTATGCTAAAACAAATAGCAAAATGATCATGTGATTTCAACAACATGCGTGTTTGCAATTTTTGTCTGCAAGGTTACTGTTCAAAAACATATTGCACTTTTCAAACATTAAAATATGCATAGAAAGCTAAAGATGCATTAAGTAATATTAAAAAACTAGGAATTAAATATTATCTCATCAAAAGGCAGAAAAATAAGATTCAAAATCTTAGGATCGATAAAAGGTAAGTAAAGGAAGAAAACAAGTGGATTAAAAATAAATTAGTGCTCACAACAGAAAGTATTTTTTCACATTTTTGTAATGATATACTACTACTACTACTACTACTTGAACCTGTAAGGATTTACAACCCGCAAAACATTCATCCAAAGTGGTCTTTGAACTCAGGTAATTAGGTTTATCAAGAAGTTAGCATGACTACTATCTGACACAATCGTTTGCATGAGCATAACAACATTCCCAATGCTTTCAAAAAGACAATTGAACATTTGCGTTTACCTAAAATACATACGATTTAATGAAAATTGAACAACTACGAGAAAAAGAATTAATAGAAATCTGCTAAGGTGACAAAGTCATATTCATAAAAAGCTCATGAAAAGTACCTCCCCAAATGAAAATATCATCTTCAATTTCAGGAGGTCAGATCGTTTGAGGAATATAAATTTTGGTGAAAATATTGCCTTCTGTTTAGTCGTTACCGTTGGATGGACAACAGACAGAAAGACAGACGCTTTGCCGTAAGGAAAACATTGGGTATCGAGATCCCTCACTTTTATTTATTTATTTATTTATTTATTTTATTTATTTTACGTCAAAAAAACAGTTAAAAACTGCGTATGACGTGCTATGGGGAAAAGTGAATTGTGTGCACATTTTCAAAATTCTGTGATCCCTACACTAAGTCTAATATTACTTAAATTTTGAATTTTTGAAAGGGAGAAAAAAAAAACTCCCATGTAATAAAATCTATTTTCAAGGATAAACAAGCAATAAATTTTGAATTTTGAAAGGAGGAAAAAAAACAAAAAAACTCCCATTTAATAAAAAATTTATTAAAGTACTTAATTATTTGACTAAATTATTTAACTAAACAAAGGAATATGTAGTGTTAGAGTTTGTGTATACAGAAAGAAGGTTGAAATTGAATGCAAATAATGTGTTCTTGGGAATTCAGTTAACAGCTGGCGACATTGAGTACTCAATTTAAACATCAACTTATTGCTACCGACACAATATTGTACAATACATGTTTCGTAGACTGGTTAGCGTACTGCAAATAACTCTTTGTTCAAAGCCCTACATTACAAAAGCTCCTACACATATTCTTTCCTGCGATACAGATGTGTCAAGCGGGTTCGTTTCGTGTAGAGACAATAACTCAAAGGAAAATTTTAAAAAAAATTATCTGTAAACTATGAAATATGGCATCCCTGGCTTTCATTATACAAATTTCTCATATTGTATTTTATATACAGCATTAGCACATTAGTTTTATGTCATTCTAATAGTCAAGTTGCTGTTGTTAATAAAAAAGCTGTACATTTTCATTTTAAAAGTTATCTAATTCTGTCAATAAGTTTAAATTCGGTTTAAAAGAATTGAAATGCTTTTGAAATGTTATCTAACATATCTTTGGTTTATGACTACTATTTTGCAAACTATTTACGGAAACAAGTGTAAATAAATTCTTACCATACTAGCTCAATACTCAATTATATTCTGAGATAAACACTGAATATTTCTAAAAAAATGCAATCGAAGCATAAATCCATAAACTGTGGCTAAAATACATAAGCACATTTGCGAGAATATTCTCTTTTCATCTGTAATTTAATTGTGTATTCACTTTGAGTTAACCTCGGGAGAGCGGTTTCATTTAATTTCGAAAGTAATTAGAATTATTTAATGCTCAAGTCGAGGTAAAGTTCATTTTTCTCTCAACACGAGAATTTTCACAAATGCTAATAAACACCCAAAGAAAGAGCAAGAAGATGTCTTTCTGTTCTGTAAATAATCAAGAATGCAATACATAATGGAAATAATGATAATTGTGTAATGATAATTATAATAGTAATCAATATACTTTTGCTTAAAGTTAAGTATATTTAAGTAAATATATTTATTTCAAGGGAAGAGGTTAACCGCGCCATTGTAGTATTTTTCTTCAGGTGGTATTATTTAAAGACATATATAAATGCAATTAATTCCAATAATAGTTTTCTTTAATATAAATATGGAACAAATGTTACACTGAAATAGTTGTTTATACAAAAAGTGCCAGAAAATGTTTCAAAAAGTCCAGATTAACACAAAACTTTTACTTGGTTAGGCATTAGAATAAGCTTAAAGTGTATAAAAGCTAGTATGAAGTAGTATAGGCTATAGAAAGCGTAAAGTGTATAAAAGCTAATATGAAGTGTTATTTTTTATTATTTTATTAGATGTGTGATAATGATGTGACAGATTTTTATATATGATTGTAGTGTTTCATACGATTTAAGGCATCACTTTGACACATGTTTTAATACGCCTTAATTACGAGTACTTCCGAAAAAATCCACAGACAATTGTTATACACTTGCTGAAAATACAAGCACGTACTTATTGAAAATGAGAGAGAAATTCAAAGAGAACAATTCTTCATGAATAAAAATATCATAACGTGGCCGTTGCATGTTTGCCATTACCTCAAATATGCGCATTATGCAAGTAGCCCCGGGGGGAGTTGGGCGACGCATGTATTTGCCTGCACGTCCGCTGGATCCTGGTTTATTGCTGTCAGTGCCCACCACGCCCGCAAGCCGCGCTGGTCGCAGAGGTGTCGAAGGCCGACCGGGGGCCCGGGCGTTCACCGGGGGGGT
Source organism: Teleogryllus oceanicus (assembly GCA_964035755.1). NCBI lineage: Eukaryota > Metazoa > Arthropoda > Insecta > Orthoptera > Gryllidae > Teleogryllus > Teleogryllus oceanicus. The sequence goes on from CAXIVR010000007.1 coordinate 13,409,600, forward strand.
GGAGGGGGAGCAGGGCGGGGTGGGGCGGGGAGGAGAGCGGGCGAGCGAACAGGTGAAGGGGTAGATGAGAGGGTGGGCGGGGCGGAAGGGTGGACCAGTGGGCGGGGCGGGCGGGCGGATGGGGGCAGGTGGGTGGGTCAGGGAGGGGCGGGGCGCGCGGGCGATTGAGCAGGGCGGGGAGGATGGGGCTGGAGGGCGGGCGAGCGGACAGGTGAAGGGGTAGATGAGAGGGTGGGCGAGGCGGAAGGGTGGACGAGTGGGTGGGGCGGGCGGACGGATGGACGGGCAGGCGAGTGGGCAGGGCGGGGAGGGGCAGAGCGAGGCGGATCTCGACGGGACGGTGGGGGCGGGCAGGAGGGGCGGGCGGGTGGGTGAGTGGGGGTGGGGTGGCCAGGCGGAAGGGTGAGCGGGGAGGTGAATGGGGTGGCGGGCGGGCAGGTGGGTGGGTCAGGGAGAGGAGGTGCGCGGACCGATGGGCGGGCGAGCGGCGCTCCTGCACCCGCGCCACAAAAGCCTGAAGGAAAAATCGAACATAATGCGCATCGGTGGCGCGTCGCGACGCGTCCGGCGCTTCAGCACAGCGCTGCCTGGACCCAAAAGCGGGGTGTGCGGTCTCAGCACGTGGTGGGCTAAAGGTACAATTCATCCAAACAAGTATTTGTTATAATAATATAATAAACTCTGAATATTAATATTATAATATAATAATATTTAATAAAAATTATAAAATTATTTTAATATTAATGTTACAAACTAATACAAGTTTCTCCTATATTATTTCAGACGTTTAGATGAGTTGTACGGCTTGCGCACTCAACCAAACTTTATAAATATGTCTCTAATGAAACAGAATATCACGTAAATAAAGCGAATGTGCACTTTAGCTTTAAATATACTAAGAATTGGTTGAAAAAGCAGTCGCGTGTATATTCGCGTAAAATGCAACCCGCAACACAAAAACCGTGTTGTTCAAATCTATGTAGTTATATAACTCTACAACGACCTCCGACAACCGACAACCTCTTTGTTCGGTAATGATGTTAAACAAGAATATTTGTATTGACAAGGGAGTATTGTATTGTTATTTTAAAATACATCTTTTTAATATAATAACGAGGAGGCATTTACAAGAGTGACGAAGGATAAGAGGTATTTGAAGAAAAAGATTCATTATGTCCTTTTCGTCGAAATAGAAGGGAAGGGAAAAAAAGGTAGTGTGTAACATGCGAGAGTTCTTGCGTGGGTAGCTTATAATCCGCGATTACAAATCTCTCGCCCGCCCGCACCCTTTCCTCCCAAATACGCACCGCCCCCTTCCACCTACCTCAGCGTTCCACAATTCGCTGAACTGCTAACGTCAACTCTCCAGGCCACTGCTCTGAGCATCCCTTCACATTTAATTTCACTCACCAGGCTTGTTACCGAATGTGCAACCCTCGCCCACTATCCTCTTTCGTCTCCTTGCTCTGCCGACAGAATTCCCTCCGTGGACTTGTGAATGCTCAATGCCACGCCGCCCGCCCGCCGCCCCCGCCGCCCGCCGCCCGCCGCCCGCCGCCCGCCGCCCGCCGCCCGCCGCCCGCGGCCGCCGCCCGCCGCCCGCTGCCCCCCGCCCGCCGCCACCCCCTCGTCCACTCACCATCACTTCCACTTACTACCACTTTCACTCACCACCACGTCCACTCACCACCACGTCCACTCACTACCACTTCCACTCACTACCACGTCCACTCACCACCACGTCCACTCACCACCACGTCCACTCACCACCACGTCCACTCACCATCACGTCCACTCACCACCACGTCCACTCACCACTACGTCCACTCACTATCCTCCCGCACATGATGCCGTATATGCTACACTCTCTCTCCCTCATTCCCAGGGCTTATGGGCGCAAATTACCAGCCCTCGGCGGCGGCTGGCGCGATGGGCGGGCGGGCGGGCGGGCGGGCGGGCGGGCGGGCAGGGTGCGTTTCAAAAGCACACGCTCCCCATCCTCGGGAGCCTATTGTGCGGCTCGTCCAGCACTGAGCCTCGTGTGCATTTGTTCGCCCGACTATAAAACTATTATTCTGGCTGTCGTAAAATTTTCACTTTATCGCGACTTGCAAGAATGACATCAAGTGCCTATAAAATTCGATGCGATCAAAGGTATGACGTTAACACCCATTGCGCGCTCGTATATCAAAGGGAGGGAGGCGTCTGCACGACAATGAGCCGCCGCCCCTATTTGGACCAAGTGTTTTGGCAGCGAGTGTGTTACTCCATGGCTGCAGTTTTGAAAGAATGTGCTATTCATAATAGGAGCCCGGCGGCTGCATTCAAAAGGGCTGAATTTACAATGGCTACAGGAGAGAAGTAGAAGTTAATGTGGAATGAGTTGAGGAGATATATTAGTTGATAGCAGCGAATATTGATCGGCGTCAAAGAGGAACTCTATTTAACCATTAAGCTTTCGCTTCATATTTCGGAACATAAGGAGGAGCGGATCATACAGTACGCCAAGCAGATTTCAGGTCTTTGAGCTTTAGAATGTTGCGATTATAAACTTCATCACTTTCGCCTTCTATATTATTTCATATATACATTGTGCGGCTCTCACACGCAACAAATCTTTATAAATAAGATATCTAAGGTAAGATACTTTCATGGAGATGTGAATAATTGCAATTTCACTTCAAAAATATCAAGGATTATCTACAAAAAGCGCATAAAAATATTCATTACAAGCGCAATCCGCAACTCGTTATCGCATTTTGAATCTATGTCGTTAAGTAACTCCTAAACGAAGGGTCTTAGGGCCTTAAGAACTAAAATGTTGAGGCCGAAGTTCCCAAAGAAACGCCCCTCACCCCGTGGCCTGTAGGTTGCGATCCTCCTGAACATTCTATTACATTTTTGCAGAATCGCCGCTTCTCGATTCTACCCCACTTCTTCAGAGAATGTAGAATCTGCAACTGTATGTAAAATTAAACTAAATACTTGATGTTCTATGCAACTCAACACGGGTGAACCCCTCTGCTCGGTAAAGTTAAACAAGAATAACTTGTATTGGCAAGGGTGTATTGTATCGTCAAGAATGACAAGAAGACCGATAAAACAAGTGATATAGGAAAGAGAGTTTTGATGGAAAATATATATTACTGGATTAATATGGAAATGGCAAAATAGGGAACAGGGTGGAGTTTAACCTGCGAGAGCTCTCGCACGGGTATGCTAGTCTCACATATCACTTCAGGAGATTCTTTTATTTATATAATTAGTATTTTGAATAAAGTGATAGGGTAACTTGCACTTAGAAATTATTGGTTCGCCTACTACATTGATCGTCATTCTCTCAATTGTAGTTGAAACTATAGCACATATGTAGTGGTATTCCTCCCCCCACTAGAACACACAATCCACTACCGATCTACACATCGGCTAGCACAGACTTTCAATTTGAGTACATATTTCAGCGGAGGAAAGCCGTATTCGGAACAAGCCAAAAGCTTCCGACTTGCTTCCCGAAGTGTATGGTAGGACAAGTGTGTGTAATGAGAGAGGAGAGAAGTTGGAGAGGAAAGGGAAGATCGCGCGCAGCCCGTAGCGCGTTTGTTACAATTCTGCCCCTGTTGATTGATTGTTAGTGATTTCGGGTGCGTCAACTACTATGATCATGAGTCCCATAAGTGCAGTGCGTGTTTTTGCTCGAAAGGTGGCGCCGACCTACCGTCCGCTAACGGGGTTTTCCCTAATGAGGTATCTCCCACCAGTGGGGGCAAAGCCAGCCGTAACAAGTTCTACGTCTCCGACCGGTCTCCCGGCATGTGTGGTAGTATCGGGCATGTTCGTGTGTGTGTGGGGGGGAGGATAGAACAAGGGAGAGGAAGGAAAGATCGCGCGCGGTCCGTGGCTCGTTTGTTAGGGTACTCCTCGAGCTTTCGCCTGGTGTTGATCGGAGAAACCACGGAAAACTACCGATCAGAGGAACTGGCAGCTAGAATTCTCCTCCAGACAGCGACTGAATTCGACCTAACTCAACAAGCTAGTGTCGAAAATCCTGCCGCCGTCGGAACTCGAACCTAGGACCTCCCGGTCAGAGGGATTGCAGTGATGTCAATTGATACTGTTCCATCATGCGCGTGGTATTCGTGTGACAACGGGAAACTACCTTCCACGACAGCCAGTCGGTAGTATTCTTTCTAGATAGCGGCTGATTTTGCCCTATCTATGTAGCTGTAGTAGAAATTTAGTCTCGGACTGGACTGAATCCCTGCGACGTTACAGCGGAAGTAAATACGGAGACCGCTGTTGCTTATAAAAAGTAAAAAAAGACACAAAATCAATACAATTGGTCAACACTTAAAACAAATCATGTATTAAATTCCCATTTATTGCCAAATATATCATTTTAACAACATACCATTTTCAACACAAGAAAAATTCACATTTTTTATTGAAAATTTACATCTCTCTTGTCTAGGGGAGCGACTGTCCGTCTATGACTTACGCAACAGTAATTAGTGTGCAAGAGCCAGTGAAGACAGAGAAAGGTAACAATAAAATGAAATTTATCTGAAGAGTTAGTCGATACCGGAGCCTGTACCGAAAATCACGCGGGAGTACATGCAAATATAGAACCTGCGCATTTTAGGACTACGCAGACCTTAAATTTTCTTATTTATTTAGTACTTACTGAGCAAAAATTATGTACGGTTATTTTTGCAAAGCACTTAATGGTTGTTCCCCATAAAATTAAATTTGGTGAAGTTTGATTTTATATTTCACTTCAAGGTAAATATGACGAGCAATTTATGCTGATAGTTAACAAGAGGATACGATTATCAATTACACTAGAAGTGACATCTGAAAATATTTAACTTTTTATAAATTTCTTTATGTAATATGCTAGTTCTTTTTTATGCTATTTTTATTGTTTTATGAAATTATGTTATCAATCTAGGGAAGTTTTTACAGAATACGTCTATTTCTAAATCGCCAATGAATTTTAAACCACAGTAATAAAATGTTTTTGGTATTGAACTTGCGTAAGTACCATTAGAATTTTTGATAACTATCTTGCACTAGATAATATAAACATTTCATAAAATTAAACAATATCTGCATTTCTGAAATTTTACGATTTGTGATTGTCGTAAATGGACCAATTTATAATAAACGTTTGTGAAACAGGTTTTTTGGGAAATGCAAATTCATCATGCCATTTGAATAAATCTTATGTAAGAACTATAGCAATTCAGTATTTTCTCTTCTTTTAATACAATTCATTTTGTAGCATTCAAATCAATTAGTAACTAATTTCGCATCATTACCATCACGTTTGAAATTCAATTACACTAGACGTTTACCGATTTGTTTGGAAAATCCCTCTTACAGTCACCGGCGAATAGGAATGTCCAAATTGTTTAACAAGAAACATTGTGTTCAATAAGATACCGATTGATTCTGTGATATTGTTACCGGTTTATTCTGATAAAATGAAATTTCTCAAAGAAAGTCAACGAAATTTTTTACATATTATTTTCATTCGGACTATTGTTATGAAAATTCAGTATTCTTTTTTATGCAAATACAAGCTTATTAGAGAAGATTTTATTACGTATGTGACATCTACAATCTGTTTCAGTAAAAATGTATTTTCAATAAATATTTCAAAACAGACTGCATGAAGTTATGTAATTTTGTTTGCATATTCTTAGTGAGATTGTTTTTGTGCAAAGATTTTTCCAGTGTTTCAAGTTTTTCAACATTAATTTCAATGTGTTCGTTGTTTCAGTGTCGCAGTATCAGGGTGAAATTCTCAAATTGGCGAAGATCTCGCGTTCTGAGATGGGTGCCTACCTGTGCATCGCGTCTAACGGAGTACCTCCTTCTGTATCCAAGCGGATCCTGGTGCAGGTGCACTGTAAGTATAAGACAAAAGTTTCAAACCGCTCGTTTTGTTGAAGAACTGATTAGATTTTAATAATTTAAATTTTGTAGAAAATATTTATAATGGAGAAAATATTATATTATGTGATTTGCTGCGTAAATATCCTTCACGCTGGAGATATTAAAGAAAGAACTGTCATGGGTATGCTGCGACTTTTTTTTCAACAGTGTGACAAAATTTATCACTCTGTGTGGCACACAAATTTATTTCAACAGTATGACACGTTTATAGACAGCGCACGAAAGTCTTCTGTTCAATTTAAGATAAAAAAATTCAATGGAATAAAATATATACTCAATTTTTTCACTTATTCTAATGAATTTGACCTATCGGTGGTAGAGTTACGTATGCAATGGTGTACCGAAAACGAACACAATAAAACATCTAAATATTTTGTAGATATCCTTAGTATTGTCTTCTAACACTTCTTATCTTTTTACTCAATACAATATCATGGACTGCATTTGAACAGTAATATTTACATGAACCTCATCGAAATATGTTAGGTCCTTTGAAAGTAAAGAAGTGTGTACTGTGCAATAAACGAAACAAAAGACAGCAGTAGAGCTTTTGCTGGTTTCATTGTAAACAAACGTGCCTCTAAATTACAAGCAAGCATTCGCAAAAACGTTATTCTCGTCTCTTTCTGCGATTCATCATAACGTATCCATTCTCTCAACATAAAAGCAGGCAAAGTTTAAAAAGTTCTTTTGTCGCAGCAAACATATTTTTACTCGGCACATGTGATAATAATTTAATGTACTTTATAAGAACTTATATGTTTCTTCTCAGAATGAAAAATTACAGGCGACACAAAACAAAATTGTTATTACAAAATGTGAATTCCTTCTAAGCACTTACGAATTCACTCTAGTTCTACCATTCATATTTTGAACTCTAATCTTTGGCAATGAAAACTTTCTATCTGATCTTTCCAATCGGTATTGGAAAGACACTCGACACTCATTTTTAGAATAGAGCGATTCACCCAAAACAGCAACCGAACTATCAACAATAACTTTCAAATCTTCAAGCCAATGGCTGTAAGGTAATGTTGGATTACCTTCCACGTGAAAGAGGCGAAGGGATGTCACTATTATACTCTCTTAGCTCCTGATTTCATATTTTGAACTCTCACCTTTGACTTCAAAGACTCCTTTTCTGTTCTTCCATATAAACCTGGTCTCAATACTCGTTTTCAATTTACAGCGATTCACTCAAAACTAAAATAGAACTTACAGCAGTAACTATCAAATATTTAAGTAAACCGCTGCAAGGCTGTAAGACAATGTTTGGCTCCCTTTTACTCGATATGGACAAAGATAAATCATAATTCTAACCAATATCTCTGTTCCTGCGTTCATATTTTGAACACACACATTTGATTGCAAAATCCTTTTACTTCGTCTTCCCACTTGTAAAGGCGACTCCACACATTCGTTATTCGGCGAACAGCGAGCAATCGCTCCCCGAATCGCGAGTGGTGTGGATGAGTTGCTTGTTATTTGCCGAGTGACGAACATTCGGGATTCGCCCTACCCACCGCGTGTCGTCTTTTGGACACATCAAAGGGAGCGAACATTCGTCGAACATGTCAGCTGCTCGGGATTGGGCGAGCACTAGCTCGCTACTCGGCGAATGCCAAATGTGTGGAGCCAAAACGAGCGAACATTCTCCAAACACGTCAGCTGCTCGGGATTGGGCGAGCACTAGCTCGCTACTCGGCGATGCCAATGTGTGGAGCAAAAGGAGCGAACATTCGCCAACCGCGATGCCAATGTGTGGAGCAAAAGGAGCGAACATTCGCCAAACACGTCAGCTGCTCGGGATTGGGCGAGCACGAGCTCGCTACTCGGCGAATGCCGAATGTGTGGAGCCAAGAGGAGCGAACATTCGCCGAACACGTCAGCTGCTCGGGATTGGGCGAGCACTAGCTCCCTCGAATGCCGAATGTGAGGAGCCATCTTAAGTCTTGTCTCAATACTAATTTTCAATTCACAGCGATTCGCCCAAAATTGCAATCGAACTGGCAGCAGTAACTTTCAAAACTTGAAGTGAATCGCCGTGAGGCTGTGGTGGGACTGTTTGGCTCCCTTCCTCGTGACACAGACGAAGAGAAATCACAGTTGAAAATCCCACCTCGGTGCTGCGCTCTGGTGTCGCGTCGCACGCGACAGAGCCGGAAGCGATGCTCTCTCCCGGGAGACGGCAGAGCGCGCTGCGCGTCAGGTTGACGGGCGCGAAATTTTTATGAACCCGCGCTGTCTCCTTGGAAACTTCGACTGTCTGCTCTAGAGTTCCGACAGCTTCTTCCGTTCTCTGCCAGTTATTTCTACACCTCACGTACTCAGACATGCTTCTGTACGTGTACGAAGATTTCTTTCACTTCGCTTTCTTTTTACTTTCTCGATATCGCTTACGTAGTAGAGAGAAAGTTATGTAATACTGGGCGAAAAAGACGGAAAATTATCGGCAGACAAACTCTTATTACAGGATCCAGGAAAACTCCAGTAGCTAAATTTAAAACAAAACCCCCCTAACAAGTGGTGACCTCAGAGTCCATGTTTTGTGGGTCCTTGATACCGAAAAATTGAATGACGGTAAAACACCTGTCTGTCCGTGAATAACGCTAGCAGCAAAACCGTTCAAGCGATTTTCCTCAAAAATTGATATTTTGCAGTCCATCTGATCGTTGTCCCGTGAATTTGAAAACAAAATTTTAATTTTGAGGGGTACTTTGCATGAAGCCCCTGGGATATTTTCAATATTAAAAAAAGTTTACGTTTTTGATTTAACTCTGTTATTGGATAGTGTGGAGGATGTTTAAGAGAATGGTGTATTTCAAGTTCGTCAAAAACTCGTTTTCGAAAATTGCAAAAGTTCACCACTTTTTTGGCGTCTTTCTGCAACTAAAATATTAAAAATAAAGATTTCTTTCTTAATAAAATCTGTTTCTTAATGATAGATTGTAAAAAAAGGTCAGGTACGTACATCGAAATTTTGAGTTTTACAATAAATAATGAGCAAGCAAGTTGAACTAATTGTCATTGGAGATTTGAATTGTAGAGTTGAACACCACGAAAAAGGGGTTAGTGGGCCCTTTTGGAGAAGATGTGGTAAATGACAATGGCAACATAATTATTGGTCTATGTAGGGAGCAAGAATGTGTTGTAACAAATACTATGTTTCAACATAAGGACATATATAAGTTTACATTTACAAGACAACGTAAGTCTATTATAGATTTAATGATAATAAGGAGGATAAGACAAACATTATTAAAGGATGTGCGGGTTTATAGACAATGAATGAATGTGCCAGCAACCATCACCTGTTAGTGGGAAAGCTATGTTATACGAATGCAAAGAAAACCGCTCCAAATATAGACAATGAGTTATGGAGAACAAGGAATCAATAAGACAGACCTCTCGAATCAAAAATACCAAAATAGACTGAGAAACAAATTAAATTTGGAAAAAGATGTCAATCCCACAGAAATGTATCAACACTTGAAGGAGAGTATTTTGGAAGCAGCTAAGGAAGACCTTGGGAAGAAGAAAGAAATAGGAAATATACGGAAAAGTTTTCTGAGAATTTAGAAGAAATTATTCAAGAGACGAATAAGGCATAAAAATTTGATTCTAAAAAGAAAAAAAAAAAAATTGGGGTTTTGTACATTCATCGATGGAACTGATACAATAAATCATCGGAAGCCTGGAAAATTATAAATAAAATTCGAAGAAATAATGAGTGTAAAAGTATAGTACAAAGAATCCCCTCTCAAAAATGGATACACCACTACTCAATGCTTCTACAATAAAACAGATCAGAATCTGAAGGAGAAGAAGAAATAAGAGATGTGGAGGAAAGCAATTTTGAAGTAACTGAGGATGATATTAAGAAGGCACTATGCAAAGCAAAAACCTATAAAGTCCCAGGACCTTGAAATATAAGAATGGAGCTCGTGAAATATGGTGGACATGTTGTTGCCAAATATCTAAAGAAAATGTTCAATAAGATAGAATTAGGAGAGGATCCACCTGTAGAATGAAGCATATCCTACATTTCTTCTTTATTTAAAAAAGGGGACAAACAATCATGTGCGAATTACAGGGGAATAGGTGTCATACCGTCAACAGCAAGATTGTTTTGTAGTATTCTAAGTAAAAAAATCGAAGAAGATAACCTGTATTGAGTGAAGAGCAGAGCGGTTTTAGACGACGATCATGCCTAGATAACATCCATTGTATCAGACAAGTTATGGAGAAACATAGAAGCAGAAATATGAATATTTATGTAACCTTTATAGACCTCCAGAAAGCATACTATAGTGTTCCAAGTAAAAAGATATTGGAAGCAATGAGAAAGGTTGATATAAAAGAAAAGTGGATCAATCTGGTTAAAAAACTTTACAAAAACACCGAAGCCCAAATAAAAATTGGAGATAAGTTAACGGGAAGCTTTCTGATAAACAAGGGTCTAAAACAACAACCCATTTCGTTCAATATCTACCTAGAACAAGCCCTCTATAACTGGTACAGAAAATGTTCTGGCATGGGAATAAAAAACGGAGACGACACCTCTCACTCCCTGCAATCAAATAACATCCATAACTGCACTTTCCTTGCGTCGTTAGGTGAAAAAACATCAATTAAATGTTCACTTCATTGAAGCCCTCGATGACTCGTTGGTTGGCGTGCCACGGCGCAAACCCGGGTTCGACTCCCGATGGGAGAAATTTATCTGTGCGCATTCCTTGCAATGTCCCAGTCACTTTTCGGGTTGAAATGACCAGAGATACGGGGTACCTCTGGTACTCCGTATCGCTATGTGCTAAACCACACGTACCCCTCAACCCATGGCCACTAGGCCGGGACGCCGCTCGTAGGCCTTAGCTCATCAAAAGCTGTCTCGCCAAAGAACATACATACATGTTCATAGATCAAACTGAGGCCCCCCCCCCCGTTGCTCTTGTATTCATTTTTCACAATCTATTGGACATAAATCCTGTCTATTCTCGTCATATTCCCACACTTTTAGTACATTCCCTTTACCACTCCAAGCCCCAACTACCCTGCCCGCAACCTCAAACCTCCGAACTGCTCTTTCTAATTCAAATAATTTTTAAAAAATCCTACTAAATTTAAAATAAAGTACCTTTACTTATGTTTACGGTTTTGGTAGAGTTGTATGTATCACACCAAAATAGTAAAGCACACTTTCCACCAAAAATAATTCAGTATGCCACAGTTTCAACATCAAAGTGTATAAATGTTCATAACTCACTTCATAGAAATATTTCCATTAATTTCATACATCTTGTGCTCGTTCTTCATTCACGTCTAGATTCGTGCAAGTGGAAATATCGTTCATGTGAAACAAATAGCAAACGTTATCATTCTCAAATGAAAACAGTTCACATCGCGCAGTTGAATATAAAAATAATCAAACACTCACCCGGGGTAATAAACATTTTCTATTATTTTCTCAATAAAATTTGCAGTAATATTTTTCATGAATAAAATAATTAATTATACTTTATACTTTTGCGAAATATCTTAGCACAACATGTAGACAGGCACAGTTCTCCGCTCTCGGTTCACTTCTTTGTTATTTGAATTTTAACATTGGGTAAGCTACCATAGTTAGGCAGCTTATACTACAATGCAGATTTTTTTTGTAAAAAAAGTACGTTTCCAAGTAACATTTTGAATCACACTCACACTATGTTTCATCCTTCTTCGCTGGAAATATTCAAGTTAAATTTGGAATCGATCACTCAAATGGCACTTTATTTTTTGACACACACCATTGTAAATAATTTCACTTTTACATAATAGAGATCGCCAATCCGTACAGAAATTGAATGCATCGGACCTTTTCAGAGGTGCCTACGGTTTTGTTGTATAGTCAGGAACTCTGGAAAAATCCAATAACAATTAAATATTTTCGATTTTGCCGAAAAAGATTGTGTTATAATGTTCTCTCTGATCGTATATTGCGCGTGCTGACTGAATTCGCATACCCAATGCGTCATTACTCACAACAATATACACGGCTGACACGATATAGCAAAAATCCAAGGATGAGGTCAATCGCCATTAAATATTTGCTATTACATTATGTAAGATTTTTTCGTATTCTTGGCATGTAAAGAACTGTTGTATGTACGTATACTGTAGAATATTGTAACAGTATTCGCAAAAATTATTCAATTTATGTTGTATGTTATATGGTAGTATTTTCCTTCCTTTTTTTAGCATCGAGGGTGCTTTGTTTTGGAAAACAATTTTGTGTGGTTTTGTTCAGCAGTTTTTTGCTGTTGCACACCACTCGCATCTTCATAATTACTTACAGTTAGATGATTAAGACGCAACACTCAAATGGATATTACCAACAAAATGACGTCCTCTAATGTTTGTACCGAATCCAATATTTTATTTATACAGCCAAGGAATAGTAAAAGTTACATATTTTGAAGAATAACGTCATACTTTTTAAATTATGTTTTCAGCTTTTCTGCGAGAATTCCCCTTGTCTGTTACCAGGACCAAGTACGTTTTTCTTCACAAAATTGATATTACCAACAAAATCATGTCCTCTAATGTTTGTACCGAATCCAATATGTTATCTCTACAGCCAACGGAAAGGAAAAAATACATATTTCGAATAATAACAGCATAATATATAGATCATTTTTTTGTCTGCTCTTCTGCGAGAATTCCACTTGTCCATTCCCAGGACCAAGTACGTTTTGGTTCACAAAAGTGATGTTGCCAACAAAATTATGTTCTCTAATGTTTGTACCGAATCCAATATGTTATCTCTACAGCCAACGGAAAGAAAAAAATACATATTTCGAATAATAACAGCATAATATATAGATAATTTTTTGTCTGCTCTTCTGCGAGAATTCCACTTGTCCATTCCCAGGACCAAGTACGTTCTGCTCCACAACGTGCACGCTACATCCCTTGCATGGCCGTCCGACCGAATAAAGTTTCTCGTTTATCAGCGCGATTTCGCCCCCGCGCCGAGCCGAGGTCCGCGCTCGACGCCCGCGTGAGGCATGGGGGCAGGCGCGCGCGCGGATTGCAGTTTCCCGCGCTGACAAACGACTGGCGCGACGCGGTGGCGCAGCCGGCTCCGGCAATGTCACCATCGCTCAGCGATGATCACTTCACTTTGCCACCCGCATGTATTGACGGGCGGCACGACCCGCGTCATATTTCAGATGTTAGGTTTTCGAAATGGAGTTCGAATAGAGTTCACGGCACCGTGTAATGGATAGTCATCTTTTTTTTTATTTTACGTCAAAAAAACAGTTAAAAACTGCGTATGACGTGCTATGGGGAAAAGTGAATTGTGTGCACATTTTCAAAATTCTGTGATCCCTACACTAAGTCATATACTACTTAAAAACCCAAAAACTATTTTCAAGGATAAACAAGCAATAAATTTTGAATTTTGTAAGGGAGAAAAAAACAACAAAAACCTCCCATGTAATAAAATCTATTTTCAAGGATAAACAAGCAATAAATTTAAAAAACTCCCATGTAATAAAATCTATTTTCAAGGATAAATAAGCAATAAATTTTGAATTTTGAAAGGGAGAAAAAAAAATCAAAAAACTCCTATGTAATAAAATCTATTTTCAAAGATAAATAAGCAATAAATTTTGGCTCTTATTACTTCCTGCCGCGACAACATGGAAACGATAATTTGAAGAATTGTATTTCCCACTGAATTCTAGAAGACGTGCACAGAAAATGAAGTTACATCTATTTCTTTCTTTCTAATAAACTAATCTTGGTGCACGGCACTTCCAGAAAAATTAAGTAGAATATATGTGTTATTTTCGAAAAAAATTACATTCAAAATATTGTTGATATAGAAGAAAAATAAGTTATCCCTAAAAGTTGCTTTTTCAAGGACAAGAAATTTAATCTGAATGGAACAGTTTATTTCACTTCCAAGTACTACATACTTGTTGTCTTGTCACTGTATGAAATTTTTATTAATAGAACTGTTCAATTTTTTAAGTGAACCTCTTTGCTGAACTAAATATAATGATTTTTGAGATGTGACACTTGTCAACGCACAATGTTATGTTTACAGTAATGAAACGTTATTGTACTGTAAATATAACTGACTTTGCATATTTTAGCTTACCGCAAAAAGAGATAATTTGATAGCCTTGCAAACTGTAGATGTTTTTTCAATATTTTTATTATTTAACATTATATGGACATTTTCTTTAAGTCAGTGTTAAACTTATAATTTACACTATTAATTCATTTATACGCAATGTTTTAGGCAGTACAGTTTTATACAATACGAAAGGAAATCAATGTATGAAATTTAAATTTCAGCGTGCAAATACTTCCAATCGTTAATGAAGTAATGAAAGAAATACCATACATTTAAAAAAAATTCAAATTTAGAAACAATTGAAAAACATACATCCACATCTAATATCATTTTTTCAATCTTTCAATATTTTAACTAGATCTATGTGAACAATCATTCATTTAAATCATCGTACTTGAACGTAAATCACCATACTCTGTTGTATTGTGTACATTTTGCCGTTCTGGCATGTTAAGATTGACATCAGAAAACCCATCCATACTATTTCAGTAAAATAAATAATTTTGAGGTTCGCACACGCAATGCATCTTTATAAAAAAAAAGGTATTTACAGAAAGAGAATTTCACGGAGATCTGATGAACTGCACCTAAATATGAGAACGTTTTGTTGAAAAAACCATCAAATATTCCTGTCAAGTGCAACTTGGAACATTCGGCAGCGTTTTTAAAATCTTTTTAGTTATTTAACTCCAAAATGAAGGGTTCTAGAACCTTAAATATTTAAATTTTGAAGACAAGGACCTCAAATAAACGTTTTTCACGTCGTAATCTAGTAGATGATTTATTTCTGAACATGCAATTACATTTTTGCTGCTTCCGCACTTTTCGATTTTACTCCACAGGTATTGCGACGTGCTTAATCTGCAACTGTACGTGAAATATTTAATTAGTTACGTGCTAGAAATTCGATGCGATTGAATTCTAGGGTGTACTCCTGTGTACGGTACGCAGGAGTACATGAGGATAGTTAATATTGACGTGGGTATAGTATACTCTTATTTTAAAATACGTTAAGTTAGTACAATTAATTGCAAGGAGACATAAAGAACAAGCTGAACGGTTTTGGCCGTAGTAGCCTTCACCTCGGACGAACGACGGACATATTTCACGTCAAACGATTTTTCGGTATCAATAATCCACAAAACGTGGATTTTGACTATACAACGAGTTTAATGATGTAATTTACTATATATTTATTGTACAATATTTAACCACTTTTTCGTTACCTGGGCCCGGCAATACGAGTTTCTCTGTCGGAAATTCGCCATTTTAACTATACGCAGACTTACAACGTAAGGCTGAGAAACTGAAAATGAAGAAACGAAGATTGAGGTTGAAATATTTAGTCTTGGCGGAAGAGTCATTGTTTCTGTGTGAAAGTTATTCTCACCCTAAATGTACAACAAGAAAATATTCAGAGATCAAACGTTAAACTATTTTGCGGTTTAAATGAAATAAATATATATTCCCAGTCTAAATGTCAACTAGAAAATTTTCATAGGTCAAAAGTCAGATAATTATTTCGTTTGAACCGCAATTTATTTTGTATTGATAATTTAACTGCGTCTGTCCAGTAATATGTGCTCTATTAAACTTATTATTGGACGTTAGCTGAAAAATAAACGCATTCGAACGGCGTTGAGGTGCTCGTCGCTTTTTGGTTGTAAGTGTCGCTCGTAGACATCGGACCACACGACAAGTCCATGTCAGTAGTCGTTGGTGAGTTTTGGCGTCTATGTCAGTGTCGGATATGATGTTGGCGTTGACATTAGTGTTGAAACTGATGTTGATGGAGATATCTTTATAGACATGATGAGGTTGGGAATGAGGTTTTTGTAAAAATATGTAACAGTATCGATGTTGAACAGTGACAATGTCAACGTCAGTATCAGTTCGACAAGTAAGACAATGATGGCGTCCGGGTCGGTGAAAATGTAGAAACGTAGGTCGGAGACCATTAAGAAGTCGGAGGTTGGTATAAGTAATGATGTCGATGTAGGCGTCTATATTGATGTAGAAGTCGATATCTTTCAAGTAGGTATTGATTTGATATTTGATTTCGAAAAGGGTTCTAATGATGACGATGACAATATTAACGACGGTGACATTGGTGATGTTGGGATGGATGTCTATATCGGGATCATTGTCGATGTTGGATATTTGATTGATTGATTAGTGATTCCGGGCGCGTCAACTGTTTGGTCATTAGTCCCGTTAGTGTAGTGCATGTTTTTTCTCTCGTGAGATGGCGAGATTTGGCGCCGACCTACTGTTGACTAGCGGGTTTTCCCATATCCAGGTATCTCCCACCAGCGGGTACCGCCGCAGCCGAGACAGGTTCTAAGTCCCCGACCGATCTCCCCGACATGTGTGGTAGTGTAGTGCATGTTAGTGTAAGTGTATGTGTGTGTGTGTAAGGGAAGAGGATAGGACAAGGAAGAGGAAGGTAAGATCGCGCGCGGTCCCTGGCCCGTTTGTTAGGGTTCTGCTCCGTCATTCGTTTGGTGTTGATCGGAGAAACCACGGAAAACTACCGTTCAGAGCAGCCGGTCGCTAGAATTCTCCTCCAGACAGCGACTGAATTCGAGCGAGCTAGTGTTGAAAATCCTGCCGCCGTCGCAACTCGAGCCTAGGACCTCCCGGTCAGATGTACTGCAGCGACATCAGTTGATGCACTGAGCCATCGCTCCCGGTTCGATGTAAGAATAAATATCGATTTCGAATTGTGGATTACGGCCATATCGCTGGAGATACCAAAGACGTTGGTTTCGGAGCGGTTGTGGAATAAATTGAATTTGCCTTATTTTACGTGGCGAGACTCAGGCCATGAGGCCTGCTCTTCCGTCTGACCACGCAAATTTCGTTACACTCCTTTCACCAATAATGGGAGAAAGAAGGTATTACTTGAGTGACGAAACAGACGATTTGAATTTAGCTCAGAGGCTTGATCATCTTTTGCATGCAGTAAATGTACTCACATGGGACAGCCGGCTTTACTTCCCCTCCGAAGGAAGGCATACGAAGGATTTTTTCGCCCTTAAAAATCCACGGCTTCGATCGGGTTTGAACCCGCAAACTTGGGTATAGAAGTCCGATACGCTAACCGCTACACCATCGCCTCCGCAAGTTGTTGGTTTCACCGTGGCTGGCGATGGTCGGCGTCGCTGTCCGTGTGGGCGCTAGTGTCGGGGTCGCCGTGGCGGGGGGCGGCGCCTGCCCCTGGCCCCATGTGCTCGCAGCCAGAGCTAACCAGCCGGCCGGGAGGGCAGCCGTGTATCAAACGAGACTAACGCACTGTAATTAGTAGGTATTAGCAGCCTTGTACCGGTGGCGGTAGAGGCAACGACGGGCAGCACGGAGTGGCCGAGGGGGGGAGATGGATGGCGGAGACGGGGGTGGCGATGGAGGGAAAGGGCTGCTGAAAGCTTAAAGCAGAATGCAGGAAGAGATGGTAGGGTGGGTGTAAAGTCAGAGAGGTCAGATAGGCAATGCTCGCAGATGAAGAGCTTGGAATACGATGCTACAAAATGAAAAGTTCAAAACTACAAGAGGAAGTGTGCGAATAATATATTTATTATATCATGTGGAATTGCGTGGTAAATACCTTTGAAGAGAGGGACTTTCTATTTTTCAATTCTGACTTTAGCGAATTTTCTACTTCACCGAGTGTGTTTGACAGGCATATATGCATGCATGTATATTTTCAGATGAAAATTCTAGGCGTCTGCTGCTGCAGACAGTCGTTTTAGAGTATTTCTCCGATAAGGTTTACACGGATTCTCTACCAGTGCATTAAACATCTGATCACTTTCAGAAAGAGCTGTGTTTTCACCTCGGTAAGTAACTGTCAAAGCCCTCTAAATACACAATGTTTATGAACAAATATAACGAACTCCGTATGAGTGTAGGGAGGTAAATGATGATCACTTTTTTCGAACGTGTGGGGATAGCTACACAAAAGCAAGTCTCACATCGCTCATCTAGTTGGTCTAAACACAATCTTCATGAGCATTTGACAAGTATAGGATGAATAGTGGACGACATGCCCACTAGCTATAACAATGTTTTTAAAATTATCTTAAATATATTTTTTTGTTGCTCAATGTTGAAGAGCATACACACTTCCTTTGTTTTCCCTGGTTTTCCCCGGTCGCTTAAGGCAAATGCTGGGACGTTGTATTTTTGTTGCGTTTGTGAGCCCAGGGGCATGACATCTGTAAGTTGTATTATTTACTTATTACTAAGTATTATTATTTACTTGTTTTTATTTACTAAATGTATCTCTTAATTCAATTCTTATTTATAAATTTATGTATTACGTGGTTAGGCGGAAGAGCGGCCTGATGGCCGAGTCTCGCCACATAAATAAAGTCATTATTATTATTATTATTATTATTATTATTATTATTATGTTGAGGGCAGATGTTGGTGCATTTTTTGTGCAGCGTTGTTTACAGAAATTTCTCGAAGTAATGCCCATTACATGCATTGTAAAGAAGTGGACGAAGTAAAGCTGAACAATGAAGGCAGTTTGCATACAGTTACTATTCAGACCGTATAGAGAATACGTTCAAGAAGAATCACTGTTCTTGGGACGTTAAATTACTCTATATGAACATTCTTGGTTAAGCGAAACCATGAAATTGCGGTGAGGTGAGGTAAAGGGTGGTGACGGAACATTTTCGACGCAATACCTGCTTTGGAAGGAAACTGAAGAGGAAAATTTGGTAAAAGTAGTTGCTCTGTTGCTGCCAGGAGGAATTTAAGGGAAGGGAGTCTGGCATTGTAAATATCCAGGGAAGGAAAGAAAAATGTAGGACATTTAATTTTAGAAATCATACGAATATTATCAATTTGTGAGATAGCAATATATCAGAAGAACGTTAAACGATTGTAATTGTGGATATCTATGTTTTTAATAAAATACATTGTTTCTGATAAAAAGATGTATTTATTTTAGCATGTGAAATTGCGTGGTAAATAGCTTTGAAGAGTGGGACTTTCTATTTTTCAATTCTGACTTTAGCGAATTTTCTACTTCACCGAATGTGTTTGACAGGCATATATGCATGCATGCATATACGCCTGTCAAAGGGCAAGAGAAAATTTAAGGAAAAATTACAACACCGTTGATCCACGAGGAAAAGAAGGAGAGCATAAAGAGTAAGTGGGATAAATTAGACACCAAAGAGGTGTAGCCGATAATAATGAATGCGATATGGTTAGTAATGTCAAGCTTCGATTAAAGCCAGAACATCGAAAAGAGCAGGGAAACAAAGTGACTGTTATGTAGTTGGATCTGAACAATTGCTACGTTGAGAAAATACATTATAGGTAACTTTTGAAACTTTTGGAAATTCAGATATCTCAACGAAAATCCGATTTGAGCCATTTTCGTATGCGTACTATAGGTACAAAAGTTAAAGAAAATAAACTGAAGTAATTTAAAAAAAGAAAATATTCAGGCTGCATATAAAGTACCACACAAAATCGAAACATCCGTTTCAAACTGATGGGTTCTGACATCGATTGGCCGCAAGGTCAGTCAAGGAATTTCAGTTTCGATCTAAAATCTGTGGTTTAATCGATAACTTTGTTCTCATTCAGACGAACGAGGGGCGGACAAACGGACAGACGGACTATGGACGACGTTTTGCCGTAAACCATTTTTTGATATCAGGACTGACGAAATGTATTATCACTTCACAACATGATAATGAAAGTTAATTACTACACCATAAGAATCCATTTTTTATGCATCAAAATGAGTTTTTCTGTCAATAATTGCCGTTTATTACTGCAATACTTTTTTTGCATAAAGTACGTCAGAGATTAAAATGCGTTTGTGTCAGTGTACATGGAATTATTTACTTTCTTGAAGAAGCACTATATTTTTTACCGACTCTGGTAAAGGGAAAAGCCAATTTTACACATTGCAAGCAACTGCGTGATAACTGGAAATTAAAGCAGAATTTATTACACTTGAAAGTGGATGCGACTGCCATACAGGCGAACGCAGCATGAGAGTCGAAGGAAATTTCATAATCTTCTGCAGAAAAAGGAAACCAAGTTGAGGAAGCGTGTTTAGCGAGTAAGATTGGAGGTGCTTCAGAGTCTCTTGGTGATGCAGCGCTCTGGCGCTCCAGTGACCTATCGCACACGTGAACAAACAATGAAAGTCATGGTGCATCGCAAGTTGGTTCCAGAAAATGGGGTATTGTACGACAAGTAAATCGGAGTCAGCAGCATCGAAGGCCACTGCAGCACAGTGATAACCGGCAGATTTGAAAATGGACCGGGTACACTGTGAAATAAACAATTGGAGCGGGAAGAACAGATATAATTACTGGTTGATTGATTAGTGTTTCCGGGTGCGTCGGCTGCTACGGTCATTAGGCCCGTAAGTGTATGTAATTTTTTTGACACAGATTTATTGATTGTTTGATTTTTTGTGTTTCTGGGCGCGTCAACCGCTTTGGTCATTAGTCCCGTTAGTGTAGTGCATGTTTTTTCTCGGGAGATGGCGGTGATCTTCCCCCGCTGGATGGCGAGATCCGGCACCGACCTACCGTCGGCTAGTGGGGTTTCCCTCTAACCAGAACTCTCCCACCAGCGGGGCACCGCCCCAGCCGGGACAAGCTCTAAACTCCCGACCGGTCTCCCGGAATATGTGGTAGTGTAGTGCATGTTAGTGTAAATGTGTACGTGTGTAAGGGCAGAGGATAGGACAAGGAAGAGAAAGGACAGATCGCGCGCTGTCCGTGGCCCGTTTGGTAGGGTACTGCTCGGGCATTCGCCTGGTGTTGATCGGAGAAACCACGGAAAACTACCGATCAGCAGCCGGCCGCTAGAATTCTCCTCCAGACAGCGATTGAATTCGACCTAGCTGAAAAGCTAGAGTCGAAAATCCTGCCGCCGTCAGGACTCGAACCTAGGACCTCCCGATCAGAGGCGCTGCAGTGACATCAATTGATGCACTGAGCTACCGCTCCCGGTACCAACGTTCGCCTACGCACACCTACGCATCTACGTGGAGCGACGGAAGCGGGGGGGAACGCAGGCCGCACGCACTTGCGCGAAAGCCGGAGCGCAAACGCACGCATATAGCACGCTCGCGCTCGCACGCCGCAAGAACGCGTGTGTGCACTCAGAGGAACGCAAACAGTGAGACGCGTGCGCGAAAACACGCGCGAGATGAGCGGCCGGGAGGGAAGTAATGAACGTGACGACGTGGAATGTTTTGCTGAAGGCGTGAGCTGTGATGGAGACGTGTGGTTTAAAATAAACATTTCATGTCTTTTTCTTGTCTCTGTTTACTTGTCATGGCTGTAAAAATCCAACATTTCTTCATTTTATTCTGTATCATTGATGTTTTTGTATGTTTGGTGGTGTTTCTAACAACGCTTTCACACACTCTGCTAAGCAACTAACAGTTCTCCGAATGGAATAATTTTGATAGACACTGTAATACAAATAGTATGAGATGTTGTGACACACTTTTTACTGGTTAACAATTTGATCATACAGGGTTTGACTTGAGAAAAAATAATGCCAAGTTGTGTTGAGGCATCATGTTTAATAACTGAAATGGAGAGTGTAGTGAAAATGTTACAGTTCCGGGATGGGTTTCCAGTGGTAACAAATATTCCACCTCCTGACTCATTTATACTAATAAAAGTGAATTCAAAAAGCAGTGTGAATAGATGTGAAATGATTGTGGTCTTTTTTTTATAATTGTCTCAATGTCCTTGCAAAGTTGTATAAAGATTAATTGTTGTATAAAATGAAATTATTGAATAATGAAATAAATGGATTTATAATATATTATTAAATTTTGTACCAATTACATTAAAAATAATAATCTTAAACACTGTGGTTTAAATAAAATTAATATTTTGCCTCCTTCCAAAGGATTGAGTAAGAACAAAGTCTGGGCAACGCCGAGTATTTAGTTAGTTTTCAATATAAATCCTCTATTGAATCGGTGGGCCATTTTAGTTATAAGTGAGAACATTTTAAGATTTTTTTAGCGACTTAACGAATCTTTCGCTTTTTGGCGGTATGTCCGATCTACACAATGGCGATATCTTGTAGTTGAAATGAAAAAAATATGTTACCTGTTCGTGACAGCAACTTTGGAAGTTGGACAACTTGGCAAACACTTTAATGAACAAACGATTATTTCGCAATATTATATGCATCAAATAATGAATCTGAAAAACAAATATTTTGGAATAATAATGATTAACAGTTGATCCATAATACAGTAACAAATATATCATTTACGGATATCGGATAAAATCTAAATTAGCAGAACGATTGAAATGGCACTACCCATGAGAAATAGCAAGTTAAGGTACATTAGTATTTCGTAGATTTATTTATGGCTTTAGTATACAATATTATTGACAAATAATATTTTCCGTTCTCCTGACCGTTGACATCCTTTGCTAGGGCAAAGGTCTCTTACATCGTTAGGTTCTAAATAAGCTAGCACTTCACTTATCAGTTATCATCACTTCACTATCAAAAATTATTAGCAGATTGGTCAATAACACAACGAACACACTATCCAAGATACTGTCATTGACCACCCATTATGCCACTAAATACGCAAAGCTAGGCTTCTCATATTCAGCTGATATCATTGTCCCTCAATAAGGTTTGTGCTTTCTGACATATAAATGTAATTTAGTTACAGCCGTAATCAGAAAACTGCACTTTTGAAAATCAGGTTTCTGAAGAAAATTTTAAGAAAACTTTACGTACAATGAGCACACACCGCACTGTTAACAAGCATATTGCTAACAGTTGCACTCTTGCGGTCTATGTAAATATTACATAATACTGCCGGGAGCGGTAGCTCAGTGCATCAACTGATGACACTGCAGCGCCTCTAACCGGGAGGTCCTAGGTTCGAGTCCTGACGACGGCAGAATTTTTTGACACTAGTTTTTCAGATAGGTCGAATTCAGTCGCTGTCTGGAGGAGAATTCTAGCGGTCGGCTGCTCTGATCGGTAGTTTTCCGAGGTTTCTCCGGTCAACACCAGACGAACGCCGGAGCAGTACCCTACCAAACGGGCCACGGGCCGCGCGCGATCTGTCCTTCCTCTTCCTTGTCCTATCCTCTCCCCTTTCACACACACTTGAACTAACATGCACTACACTACCACATATCCCGAGAGACCGGTCGGGAGCTTAGAGCTTCTCCCGAGTGGGACGGTGCCCCGCTGGTGGGAGAGTCCTGGTTAGGGAGAAACCCCACTAGCCGACGGTAGGTCGGCGCCGGATCTCGCCTCCAGCGGGGGAAGATCAGCGCCATAGCCCGAGAAAAACATGCACTACACTAACGGGACTAATGACCAAAGCAGTTGACGCGCCCGGAAACTCGAAAAAATCAATTAATTACACAATAATCAGAATACGTTCGTTCACGCCATTTAAAAGGAAAATATTAGAACACGGTGTTAGAACAAGCGGTAATTCCAATTATAGTTAGAGTGGACAATCACTGGGGGTGGCAAATCACTGTACCGTTTACCCTATCTTAAGGGTATGTCCCAGATGTCTTACGTTACGTTTAATTTTTTCTTTTCGGGGTCTTTGTCCATCTTCCTGGGATTGCAAATTCTGGCTATCCGCGCCAGGTACCCACTAGGTCCTCATGGGCACACTCATTAACCTTTACACTAAACACACTTGCGGGTTTGCGGTCTATGGACAGCGGTCTGAGTCTGCTGACCAGACTCACAAGACTTTTCGCGATAACATCCATACATGAAAGATAAAGGACAAACAACCATATCCGTCGCGGGACTCGAACCTGCGACCCTTTCAAAAGAAACTCTGAGTCAGCACACGCAACTCGGCCATCCAGGTCGACAGACGTCTTATGTTACCTGCCTCCACAATTTCCAAAGCAATACAATGTTTTTTTTAATTTTCGTATTCCGTCAGCACAGATATCAGATTTATACCATTTCGTTTTCCAGGAACAATTCGATCCATCAACTTGTTATTCCTTTTCATTATTATTGTTTTGTCCTTGTTTTAACGAGAAATGTTCCGATTTTTTATCTCCGCAACATTGAACTCACAGACCAGCATTTTCTGTTTATTATCCTCCATTTTCAACGACGACATGACATTTTATATTTTTGCTTTTTTTTCATTTTCCTGCTCTCTTTACTTCTATTTTGCTTTAGTTTCAGAGATTCCAATTTTCTTATGAATGTTTATAAAACCCTTCCTTAATCCTTAGATAAGGATTTCCTCTAATGTGTTAATAATATACGCGAGGTATAGTGCCTGTTAGATTTAAACTTTTTTATTTCCGCGTAGGCATGAACGGAACTGGCTCGTTCAACCCGTAAATTAGCTTAAGCAGTAACCTTTCTGCTTAAAGGTGATGTGTTCCTCGTAAATAACCCGCCGTGCCAGACATGAATATTATATTTTTGGCCCCGCTCCTTCTCCGTTAGCATCGAACCAATTACTTTAAAGCGTAACTTCACGCGATCCATTGGAGCTAATTTACTCACTTTCGGCTCGCCAGCTAAATTTGTTCACGGGTGCTATTATAAGTTACGCACAACTTGCATATCACGTGCGGAAAAAGTGTAATTGCAGCCAACTGACGTTTGTCGATATTTCAATAATATATAACTGGATAACTTTTTTAATCGTTAATGCGGAAAACATGGAACAAATGCGGGAGGACAGAGGTAAATTTGGATTGGATGGGCGAGCATGAAGAGACAGTTGGCCGAATATCCCGCCTATCTGCACGAGAAAATATTCAATGATTTATTGACGGGTCTCTTATAGTCTAAGTTCACCTGTTTAACTCGTATGAACAATATTGTCAGAGACATTTGATAAATTTTGCAGAGTATAAATGGCCCAACTAAAACTCACCGTCATCGAAGGAATGGTTTAACGGTAATTAATGAATGTAGTGCGTTAGGCCAATGTTCCTCTCGCGGCAGTTATGATTTAGACCACATATTCTTTAATATCTCATTATATTGCAATATATGGTTTTCTGAGTATTGCAAGCTGCTTAATAATGATTATTATTCCACTTTTAAAAATGTGAGATATTTGTAGCTGAAGTTAATACCAACACTGAAAAATCAGTGGGTGATAACTTCTATTATTTGTTTTATTCCGTTTATCTCATAAAAACCACAAAGTGTTTCTCGGGCTTTTCATCTGTACAACAGATCACCAAAGCTTGTCGGAGATCCGCTAGATCAGTGGGGTGGGCCATCGGAGGTCAGGACCTTTAGATATGCGTAGAAAAAAGCCAGGCTTTGCGCTCTACTTACATAGGTGAATCGGCGCTTACATAGGTGAATCGGCGCTTACATAGGTAAATCGGCGTTGGGTGAAATTCAGAGCAGAATCGAGAGACCATTCTACTATGCCAGAGCGGATCATCCTTACAAAATCGAACGAATATGTACAGGACGTAGATCACAAAATACTCTTTTCGAAAGCAGACAAAGAATTAAAACAGTTTACCCTCGGCAGTCTTTGAAACTTTTCCTTGCACTGTAAAAATGTTTAGAAATAGGTTATATCGAATATAATTGTTTAATATATTAACAATATTATCTAATATTATCTTATCGTAATCTAAATGGCACATACAACTCGGCCATTTATATTAAGAAATGTACTTGTAGTTAACTGCAGTGCTGTGTATTGTTGAGTTTAGTGAAATATTCAGTGAGGGAATGGGATAAGAGGAATGTAGTGAAAACGACCGGGCATGGAAAGTAGCTTAGTATATTGATGTAAAGTGCGAAACAACAATATGCAATGTTGCACTAATAAATAATGCAATAATTTTGTTTCTGTTCCTGTAATAATAATAATAATAATAATAATAATAATAATAATAATAATAATAATAATAGTAATGATGAAATTCTGCCACCAGTTCTTGCAACTATTTGAAAAACATATCTATCTAATCGCTCGACCTAAAGATTGTAAATGGGGGTAGAAAAGTAAGCATCGTGGACAATATTTTAGAGCCCTGCATCAGCATTCTCCTGGAAGTTATTAGGAAAACCACAGAAGATCGGAGCAGTTTGCTTACGAAGTCGATGTTGGCAAATGCCACAAAGTTGTTGATGGTGTAAAAATTGTATCACAACCTGGCAGCATTCGAATGCGCGACCTTCCAATTCATGAGACGCTTAAGCCGTAAGGCGTTGCCAATTCGACATTTGGCATTTCTATTATAGTTTGATTGAAATTATCAGAATATAAACTCATATCTGTATTCTCAACAGGCTGGATCATCAGTTTCTAATATAAAGTAGTGGTGCTAACAAAGCACATACTTTCTCGCATTATTTACAAATACTACGCAATATTATTCTAATACATAAACCAGAAAGTGATTTCAACTAGAAATTTCTTTCCGCTCGGAGACACGAACTCAGATTCTCAGAGCTAACGAGCCGGTACTCATTCGACTGCACCACACAGCCGCCATATGGTCGAACACAAAAAGGGACATAAAAAGGTAAACGTTCAATCTATATAAAAGAACCTTATCACTGAAAATATCCGTTAGAAACTCGCGAAGCCGTACAGGTCAATCAGAGAATATCAATTTTGGAGGAAATCGACTCAACGGTTCTGGCGCTACAGTTGTCCACAGACGGAGTGATAGCTGTTAGGTTGATAGGCTGATTGATTGGTAGTGATTCTGGGCGCGTCAACTGCTAAGGTCATTCATTAGTCTAGTGTGTGTTGTACCCGTATGTGTTCGGCTGGAATTGATCAGGGAAACCAGGGGAAGCTATTGATCAAAGCAGTCGGCCGCTAGAATTCTCCTCCATCCAGCGGCAGAACTCGACCTAGCTATCTGACTAGTGTCGAAAATATGGCCATCGTCAGAACACGAACCTAGAACCTCCCGGTCAGTGGTACTACAATGATATTAGATGATGCTCTGAGCCATCTCTCCCAGTTAGCCGTTAAGGATAATCCTTGGAATAAGGATATCCTTGAAAATAGATTTTATTACATGGGAGTTTTTTTGTTTTGTTTTTTCTCCCTTTCAAAATTCAAAATTTATTGCTTGTTTATCCTTGAAAATAGATTTTATTACATGGGAGTTTTTGTTTTTTTTCTCCCTTTCAAAAATTCAAAATTTAAGTAGTATACGACTTAGTCTAGGGATCACAGAATTTTGAAAATCTGCACACAATTCACTTTTCCCCACAGCACGTCATACGCAGTTTTTAACTGTTTTTTTTGGACGTAAAATAAATAAAAAAAGGATATCTAAGTCAATTGGATAGCATATATATTGTATAAAAATTTCATGTCGATAGATTCATTAGTATACTTCAATCGGTTCATACAGATACTAAAAAGGACAACAGTTGATTTGATGTGGCATACATTTTACAAATCGAATAACAGTTATCGCTCATTTCCTTCTCTATTCAAAATTCAAGTAGTGTGACTTAGGGTAGGGATCACTTCGGCCCGCCGTCGTGAACGTGGACGTGACAGAAGCGTGTGCTGAACAAGGAAGGGGTTTGCAGTATATTCGTCTTGCTTTGATAGATAAAAGAGCGCTTAACGACTGCAAAAATAGCAATAGCATTTTTCAACATAAGTTCCAAATATCAAGATTGCGTAAGAAAATTTGTATGAAGGTCTGAAATATTAGAAAGAGTGAATTCACAGCTTTGTGAAACGGCAAAAAATGAGGTGGAATATTGGAGAAATGTCCTGAAAAAAATATAAAAGCTGTTAAGAAGCATTAAGAAGATTGTCTTTTTCGGTAAAAACGATTATCGGTTACAAAATGACAATTTCTTAGGCTGCATTGATT
This sequence comes from Teleogryllus oceanicus, assembly GCA_964035755.1. NCBI lineage: Eukaryota > Metazoa > Arthropoda > Insecta > Orthoptera > Gryllidae > Teleogryllus > Teleogryllus oceanicus. The sequence continues at coordinate 13,437,557 of CAXIVR010000007.1, forward strand.
TGACATCCAAATTTGATCCCTTTATAACTGGTCATCACGTTCGATATGGAAATAAAGGGTCTTATTTGTGGAAAAAAAGATTTAGAAAATGGTAGTTCGGCGGGTATTCTTTATTAAAGAAATTGCCAGTACAATATATATTTTCAAACAACAAGATTACTTTAAGACTATTTAATAATGTCTGTGACTAATGCAAATTGCCAACGGTCCTTCTCTGCTTTGACGAGCGTGAAAGTTATGAGATCCAGTCTTAATCTAGACCCCTTGAATGCATTATTTCTGTTTATATATATATATATATATATATATATATATATATATATATAGAGAGAGAGAGAGAGAGAGAGAGAAAGGGAGAATGACATTTTAGGACACCATGAGTTCAAAGACACTGTTAAGAAATTTGCCTAGACTAAAACAAAAAGACGAGATTCCGTGTGACAACGCATATTTTATAAGTACACCAAAATGTTGTTTTGATTTTAAATGTCCAATGCTTTTGTAACAAAGTGTAAATAAAACTTAAATATGGAAAATTCGTTTTTATAATCCTTGTTAATTTATTGACCAAAACAAGTTTGGTGCTATAAAAAAATTCAAGTAAATAATCAATTATTTATACGTATACTATATTTGCATCGGTTACCAATACCGTTAGTTTTTTATTCAAAATATTATAAGTGAAAACTCAACTTGAGGAAAAGGGTGCTGGATCATTTGACAGTCTAAGGTGCACATACGTCAAAGTCAGGCATTGGCCGGAGAACGCGATAATATGCGAATTCGCGCAAAGCGGCTAGACTGATGACGACGGCGAAACCTTGTAAAGTCTCTGAATAAATATATTGAGTTTACGGAGATGACTTCTTTTGTTTCTTCATGTGAGAACGTCAACAACACCGCATCAGAATTCTCACAATTCTTCAAATTGTTCATTTCAAATATTTTTAATAATACGTTTGATCTGCCTTTTATTTGTTACCCCGAAATAAAATGCAATATTTAAAATATAATTTTATGGCAGATAATGTGTTTGTGTTAATTATAATTGCTCTCGTGTCCGGCATTGTATTTTGATCCTATTGGTATCAATAACGTCAGAAATTATATTAATTTCGGTCAAAGTTAACAGACAGCTCTAAATAATTAATATCAATAGCATGTTGAAGAAAGATATAAATACAAACTTTATTTGATATATTACAATACGTAACATTTTTAGAATGTAACCTATTAAAATTTTAGAATATTTTGTTAGAGAAAAGCTCTATTTTTAATATGTTTCGTAGAGAAAATTGCATAACGCATATGTGAGAAAGAAGCGAATTTTTTGTTAACCACTATAAGGCTGAAGTCATGCAATACTGATCGATTCATTTAAATGTGTATCGACCACAATGAGCTCGGTTGAAATAATTCTGCAGACGCTGAGAAAATAGTTCTGTGGCCTGAAATCAGCATTACTTTTGATAGATTACTCATTATTTTCGTCGTTTAATTTCACATACATTGACTTCGCATACCCTTTTTTAAGCACTCTTATCTTGCAAACATAAGATTCTCAATCATTTTAAAATGCAATCGCTAGTATAGTAATAAATAACTTAGCTTGATCATTTAAGATCCTTTAGCTCGAAACTCCATTTTGTTGCCATCATCATACGTGAGTATAATAATATACATTTCTGCAAATTTTACAAAAATTTAAAATTCCTTGTTAAACCCCTATTACATGTACGGATAGAATAACTGCAGAAAATTTACAACCGAAAAACTACATAAGCACAATACGTAAAATAAAAATCATTCGTTTCGTGTTCTTTTTCCCAAACCTTTTCAAAGGGAGGTTGGGACATTCTGCAACAATTCAATCCCTATTCTAAGTGAATACAGTATTAAAATATTTTCTGAAAATGTAATTGAAATTCATCTTTACCTAGATCTATACATGTTGTAGTTGGGTTATTGCTGAATATCCTGTTACCAATCTTAACTTAAAGGTTGAGTGCATAACTTATAATTCTAAACAATGAAAAGTTTCTTGTAAAGGGACCGATGTGTTTGACAAATACTCGACATTGCGCGTAGTTAGTCTCACTAGTCTTTCCATATTAAAAACGTCAATCTTCGAACTTAAAACACACGCTATCTCTGTATTGTAATTGCATTGTAGTTGGAAAATGACATAATCAACAAATGACGGAAATTACCATTCATTCTAATTAGTTTACTGATTATTAACATTTAGAGTTTTAATTATAAAACCAGTTAATAATGGACAAGTGATAACACATCTAGGGTTCAATACTTTTCATTTAAGGAAAAAATTAAGAAATTTGATTCAGGAGAATGCTCAAATTCCATTCTAAACAAAATCACTCAGTATTTTAGATACATAGATTTGCGAGAAGAAAGCGCATTTACAAAATAATTTCATTTCCAACTGAGAAAACCTGAAATTAAATTAACATCAAATTAAAAGAGTATTTTCTATCAACGTATTATAATATACGCATATAAACACCAATATTGCCGTATCACAACGACGCAAGTGTACGATATTGGTGTGCGATGCGAGGTGACAGAGGCGCGACATTCCTGGCGGACATTGTGCCGGCGACAAAGGGACTGCGAAGTGCAGCGGAACAATCCACGTAGAGTGCGTTTGCCGTACGTCGAGTAAATTCCACACAAGCTGGGCAGCGGAGCTGCACTGATTGCTTTGCACGGCGATCGAGGGGACTCAGGGATCGAGTAAATTGGCGGTTACGATATAGGCCTGTCCATGCGAGGGCTGCCATGAAAGCAGGGCAACTATTTTTACGCCGGTTAACAGGAGGTCAGAAACGAAAATTATACTATTTACTTGTCATCTTTATTAACCTACGAACTTGTAATTATTATGACTTCCACTACAACAGTGGCTTCAATTTTGTGAATTATAACAACTAATAGTGGCATGGAACAGTAAAACGTCTGCTGAACAAAATCCCAAAGAATTGGTTTTCCAAAATGTAGCACGCACTCTCCTCAAAAACAATAATTCTCGTCTAAAACTGCAAAACTACACATATTTCAAAGAAACTCCTAATGAATACTGCAATAACATAGTACAGTAAACATACTATGTGTGTATATAATTGGTTACAAACCAAGAATACAAAGCACCACAGGGCAATAATTCGACACATGAATTGCAAATACTTAATGGCACGCTGTATATTTCTTGGAGCTAGTTGTCGCATTGACGTTTGCTGTATGTATGCGGTAACGTCCTCTGAGAACTGAAATTCAATTGGTATGCGTAATCTGAAAATAGGTGGAATAACCCAATTAAATGTTTACATTTTTCCGTCAAAATTGAAACTTCATTGTTTTTTGATTTTTCATGTGTAATGCAATGCTGGGCGAAAAAAACAGCAAATTTTCGACAGAAAAACTTATTACAAGGCCCCGGTAACGAAAAAGTGGATAAATTCAGTTGCTAAATTTAGAAAATACGCTCTAACACATGGTGTAGTCAGAATCCATGTTCTGTGAGTCACTAATACCGCAAATTGATTGACGGCAATACGTCTGTGTGTCTTTCTGTCAACAGCGCTAGCAGCTAAACTTTCAGCTTATTTTTTCCAAAACTGATATTCCCCGATTGATATGGCTGATGTCGCAACTGCTTGAATTTGAAACCGTTATTTTAATTTTGGGGAGTATTTTACAGGAAGCTCCTGGGATATTTTCAAAAATTTTAAAAAGGCTCTATAGTTTTTTTCTTAAATTTAGTTGTTGGAAAGTATGAAAGATGTTTAAGAAAAAGTGCCGGTCTCGTGTTCGTTCAAATCCTCATTTTTCGAAAATTAGAAACATTCAACATTTTTTCGGCGCCTTCCTACATTTATGAACATATATATTTTTCCCTAAATGAAATCTGTTCCTAAAAGATAGATTTTGAAATAAGGTCATGTACAATGTTTCACAAATTTGGTTATTTTCACATAATTTGGCATGATAATAAGGCGAGAAAGAACGTGCAGTTTTAGCATCACTAGTTTTTCAATATGTGCGCGCATAGGAGTCAATTGGATACAAGCGTTACTATTACGGCTCGGGTGGAGAAACGCAAAAACGAAATTAGTCTCTAACACCTCCAAGAAGGCTAAATTTCGGTACAAATGACTCATAGAGAGCCTGAAAATTGCTCCTATTTACCAGTAACACAAGCCTGATCTAATAATGGCGTATATTCTGCACACCCAATGCTCCCAGGTAATACGATTTCAAAGATATGCCGGTAGCGGTAGCTCAGTGCATCAACTGATGTCACTGCAGCGCTTCTGTCCGGGAGGTCCTAGGATCGAGTCCTGACGGTGACAGAAAAAATTCTGCAGAAAAAAATCTGCTGAACTGGTGAAAACACCACTAGTTTTTCAGCTACGTCGAATTCAGTCGCTGCCTGGAGGAGAATTCTAGCGGCCGGCTGCTCTGATCGGTAGTTTTCCGTGGTTTCTCCGATCAACGCCAAGCGAATGCCGCGATCTGTCCTTCCTCTTCATTGTCCTATCCTCTCCTCTTGCACACACACACACTAACATGCGCCACACTACCACATATTCTGGGAGACCTGTCGGTAGCATAGAGCCTGCCTTGGCTGGGGTAGTGCCCCGCTGGTTGGAGAGTCCTGGTTAGGGGGAAACCCCACTAGCCGACGGTAGGTCGGTGCCGGATCTCGCCATCCAGCGGGGAAAGATCACCGCCATCTCCCGAGAAAAAACATGCACTATACTAACTGGACGAATGACCAAAGCAGTTGACGCGCCTGGAAACACGAAAAAATCATTAAAAGAATACTTTTTAGTAAAACGTATTTTCGAAAATTGCGGGGTTAGTCGTAGTGGCGCGAAACGTGGCAGGGGAAGAGACGCAGGGCGCGACGGAGAGGGGCGAGGAGAAGTGCAGTGCGATAGAGCTAAGCGATACGGAGAAGGTGCAGGTGGCGCGGAGCGAGGCTTCACGGAGCAGGGTCAGGCGGAACGGGGTGACATGGAACGGGCCAAGACGTAGTGGGAAGAGAGAGAGCGGGGAGAGACAGAACGGGGAGCTGGGTTAGACGGATTGCGGCGAGATGGAGCGGGGAGAAATGGTTCAGGAAGAGCCGGAGTGGAATTACACGGATCGGGGCGAGATCAAGCGGGGATAAATGGAGCAGGTGAGGACGGACCGGGATTACTTGAAGCGGGGCGAGATCGAGCGGGGAGAAATGGTTCAGAAGAGACGGAGTGGGTTACACGGATGGAGGCGAGATGGAGCGGGCAGAAATGGAGCAGAGAGAGACGAAGTGCAGGACGGCGGGGGGGGGGGGGCCGGCCCGGGGGGGGAAGCGGCCGGGGCGGCGGCGCGGGGGGGGCGGGGCGCGCGGCGCAGGCATGGACAACACGCGTGTGCGTACTCACTCGAGAAGAGGAAGGCAAAGCGCGCGTGACTAGTGCACAGCGAAGGGAGAAAATCGACTAGCACCTATACAAGCTTTGCTACTCGGGAAAAAAGTAGATACTATTTTTCAGTAGTTCGGGAAGTTGGAGAATTTCATGTTTGCCAGGTTCAAGGGTGAAGGTAGTCTGGTTTCACCTGGAGTAAAGACATATTCGTAATTGGAAAAGTCCCGCAGATACCGAAATATTTATAATAAATGTCTGTCACGAATACATGCAAGTACTGTGTCTTGATGTACAACAGAAAACATGTTTAATTACAGTGTAAAAAATGAATACTTGACCATGTAAATAGCCAGTTATAAAGTGCAGTATTTTGATGCAATTATGAAACTTTTAATGATTTCAGTAATTTCAAAATTATATTGTCTTTTGCAACGAAATTTTCACGAAGTTAATCATTATGTACAATGCAATTTGTCAACTGCTCATCAAATTTGCTGTGGGGAAACTGAGTTCGCCCATTGGATGTCAGTGGAGTGAGTATTTATTGGTTCCGAGATGCTAAGGGTAACAACAAAACGCATTAGCCACGTACGTGTAATGTACGGATTATGACATATCTTACTCGTATAACGTATCATCGGAGGTAGATGTGTTCCCCTTCCTTTACCCTCCACGTATCTTCCCGAATGGGACACCGCCCTAGTCTGGAGAAGCATGAGACTTTATTCGACTCACGATATGTGTGGTAGTGTAGTGCGTCTAGATACTACGTGTCGGTGTAAAGGGAGAGAAGAGAAGAAATGAAAGAAAAGGTTGCGCGCGGACCTTGATCCGGGTAGTAAGGGCGGCATTCACGCGGTATTGATCGGAAAAGTAGGAAATATGTAATTAATAGCAGCCGGTCTCTCAAATCCTCTTTCAGTATTTGAATTTTACCCAGCAATGTGGTTAATGTCGAAAATCCTCCAAAGCCTGGAGTGCAGCACTCAAAACCTAGAATCTCCCTAACAGAGGTATTGCAATGATGACGATATCGACGCATCACATCGGTGTTTCCGATGACATTTTATGACGGAAGGTAAGGGGAGAAATGATGCTCATTCGTCGGAAATAGGCATTGCAATACCTGAAACTTCTATAGGTGCTTTAGAATAACGTCACGCGGATCTGCATATCACTTCTAATGCATTCTCGATTTCTCTGGTCACACTCTCGTTTGTATGAAGCACAGACATTCTTCGCCTACTTTTCGCAGTATTGATCGACCTTCTGCAAACACCTAATAGAGAAGGGTATTATTTGTGGAGAGTTTGAATAGAGAGTTTCTTCACTGCATTCTACAGCGTGCTTGGCTCTACTAATTTTCTTATGTGAAGAATCGTTGCAATGGTCGTCATCACCTAAGTGCCACACGAGGTACATGAATAAACAAATGTGCTTGGGTTGGCTACATTTTTAGTAAGAGGTTTCGCATTGCTGATTTATTATACAATCCCGGACGTACCATACCAAACGGGCTACGGACCACACGTGATATTTCTTTCCTCTCTCTTTTCCTACTTTTCCCCCTTACTCATACACTTACGTGCACACCACCTTCAAACACGCCAAGAGACAAGACACACTGGTGAATGTAGAGCTTATTCCGGTTGGCGCGATACCTTGCTGGGGGAGATACCTAGAGAGGGCAACTCCCCCGCCAATCGTCGCTTTCATTGGTGGTGGATTTCACCATTCAGTGAGGTAGCCACCTCCGGAGATGAAAACCTTCTCTTAACTAATTGGAATAATACCTTAGAAGGTGGCTTACCAGGAAACATCAACCATTCTATCCATGAATCATTTAGAGAAGTTATTTTCTGAGTCTTTCCTGAACTATAATCTCATCTTCTTTTCTCGGATTTAATTTAAAGAAGAATATTGTATGTCTAAACTATCAGTGGTGTCCTTTTTTCCTTCAAAATGGTGCCTTTAATTCGATCAGATAGTAAACAAAACTTTATTCAAACCTCGCAGCGGAGGTGGGAGTAGCGAAAAGTTCTGCGCGATCGATGCAATTCGATATGAAGCTGAGTGAGGTGTTTCAGAGTTTTCCTTCCTTTCCGCCAAGAAGAAAATATTGGAAAGTTGCTCTCTTTGGGGTGAGACCAGAGTTCTTGAATGCGTCTTAGGAGCGTAAGTTACACCACCATGCACCTATTACTCGCCGCCTGGAACTTAAGTTTCGGAAGACAACAAAATGTAGCAAAACTTGGCGAAGAAAGAAAAAATGATTCTGAAAGTTTCAACGAACCACACGTCGGTGAATGCCCTAACTCAAGAGTTAATGGAACAACGATGCGAAAGCTCCGGTCATTTCATGTTACTTGGAGTGAAATAAAAATAGTTATGTGAAGTAACCTACAAGTAAATTTAATGTTGCCAAATTACATCAAAGCCATAAAAACCATTAGAAAAATTATCGATTGTAATGTTGTAATGTAATGTAAAGAGTTAACAATTCATCCCAACAGTCATTGTGCCAAGATTCAACCGAATTACAACAAATTTAATTCCCTAATAATTTGTTCATACAAAATAATGTATTAAAGTATTAAAATTAAACACAATGAGTAGAAAATTCGCTTCCATCTCATTAAATGGAGTTGTAATGAAATATATCTACACCATGCATAACAAAAACCAATACACTTAGTTAATTTTCATTGAAAATCAATAGTTGTTTTCTAAGCAAATAATGACAATCACAAGATGTTATTTGGAAAAGTCAGGGCACCAAGAATGCGCAATATAGATTTTATGTTTGCTGCTAGTTACACAAGACAATTACGACTAAAACAATTTCAGATTACTTACCTCTAAAACAAAAAATTGTAGAATTCGTAGAAAAGCATGTAGGTTCGTAGAAAATAAATGATGTGTCAAAAGTATATAATAGGAATATCTTGAAGGTAAATCGACGTATCAAAATCATCTTGGTAAAATTACTCATAAAAGTCTCTGGATAAAAAGGTATAGTATCAAAATCTCTGGGTAAAGCGGCTAAAGGAAAAGGTATATCAAAATCCTCTGGGTAAACGGCGTATATCAAAATCCATTGGTAAAACAGCGTAGTATCAAAATCTCTGGGTAAAATGGCGTAGTATCAAAATATATGGTGAAAGCAGCATAGTATCAAAATCACTGGGTATAACGGCGTAGTATCAAAATCCTCTTGGTAAAATGGCGTAGTATCAAAATCCACTTGGTAAAACGGCGTAGTATCAAAATCTCTGGGTATAACGGCGTAGTATCAAAATGTCTTGGTAAAATGGTGTAGAATCGAAATCCTATAAGTAAAGCGGCGTAGTATCAAAATATCTGGGTAAAACGGCGTAGTATCAAAATCCATTGGTAAAACGGCGTAGTATAAAATCTCTGGGTAAACGTTTGTGGTAAGTACACTTAGAAAATCTTGTAAATCTGGTAGAAAATATTAAAATTGCTGAATACGTTGTAAAAAAATATTGATGTAGAAAAACTTGTTAAAATAATGATGGGCACGAAGACACAGCAGCGGTGGGAAGAAGTTGGAGCAGGGGACGACGTGGGGTGCATCTGCATGAAGCACACATTGAATCAAAAACTCTCCAATAAATATTATCTATAACTTGGATTTTAATTTGGTATACCAGGTATACTATACGCATGGTATATATTTCATTACAACTCAAAACTACTTATTTCTGTTGAAGAGATCATTGTTTAATTCTGACTATTGGAATGCAATGTTCCTTTTAAAAATATACCTGACGTTGAGTAGTGTATTGCTGTTGGAAAAGAACGTTGAATTATTCTTTAAACGGAGTGATATTGGAATAAATACATACAACTGTTCAAAATGCTTCTTTTAATTTTTAAATATAAGTGTAATGAAAAGAATGAATTACTATTAATGTAACTGTGAAGAAAGAGACTGAAAGAATTATTGTGCGATTCTTTTACAGTAACAAGTGGATTGTAGCATTTTCTTATATAAATATTTTCATTTTGACAACAGAAAGTGCTAGGGATAATTGTTTCTTGAATATTTCAAAGATTTTTAAAAGTTTCGTGAACGTCTTCCCACACAACAAAGGCACTTCAGTTGTCTTCACAATTCCAGCCAATTTTTCAGTATTATGGTATTTTGAGTATTATGGTATCGAATGCGTGGGAGAACAAACGACACTGAAAATTTGCAGCAGCTGCACACGCTTTTGTAGCTTTTGTAGCAACAGCTGTTCACGATTTGTTTTCATTTCAAGTATTTATTTCGCATATGTTTAGTTTTCACAGTATATTAAATGTTGTAGAAGTTTCAGCTACACACGAAGGTGCTAAACCATTATGGTTCGTTCATTCAGAACAGAATGTCAGTACGTGGTATGTTTAGATCACTTAGAGAACGAGGCGCGATTTAATAAGGACACACTAATATCTATGTTCAGCAATTTCTGTCTGAGATGATTAGCCTTTCTTGTAAACTAAAGGGGGCAAAATGATCCAGGAACAGTTATCACAAAGGAGATGAATATGGAATAGTCTACTATGTCCAACAAGTGTTAGGGACCTACAAACATTACCGAATTACGCGAGATGTTTTGCATCCATACAGCACACTTCCTTTATCATGTATTATAATCTTAAATAAGTTGTAGTAAATAAGTCGTGTGCTACTTGACGGTTAACATTTTGAAAACACACCTCAGAACAGCAAATAACTAACATTTTAGTGTCTTTTAATTGACCACTTGAAAAACTCTTAGCAAAAGTTGCGTCAGAATGTGGGGTCGACTAGAGTGGTTGCAATTTTTATACATTTATATACAATATTCAGACAAAAAGTTGTAAACTGATATCATTATAGGGCGTCCATAAATATTTTTTCTCAAAGTCTTCGATACGCACTGATATTTGCAGATAGGAATATGTAAATTATGAAGCATTCTGTTTACCTTATATAAATACTAATTGTGAGTTCAAGAAGAGACTTGACTGAAGAGAATCGTCATGGCTCACAAGAGACAAAACAGTCTTTATGGAGACAGTGGCATGGGGAATAAAAAGACGTGAGAATGCTGTTTTATGTGACGTTTTCTTACACGGTTAGTCGAAACTTGCTTGACCACCAACACATATCATATTGGTGCGAGTCAAACTTCATAACATTTAGCATCTTAATGAATTTACGTTACTATAATTACAATATCGGCCTTCTTCATCATCACACAGCTACAGAAACTGGGACGATTTTGAAACAAAGCTACAACTACATGTTTGCCACGACCGGGAATCGAACCCGGAGACCACAGCACGGGAAGCTACTCCGCTGCTCATGAGCCATCTTACAGGCGAGATAAATATTTATGTAATGTAAATATTGTAAATGTAAATATTTAAGTGGTTAGGCGGAAGAGCAGGGCTAACGTCATGAGCCTCGCTAGGAATGAAGACATTATTATTATTATTATTATTATTATTGTTATTATTATTATTGTTATTATTATTATTGTTATTATTATTATTACTAATAAATTTGAAAGAATTAAAAAACTAACAAGTAACTGAGAAAAAGACAAACGCCACAAAACCTAATCAGTTGAATAAGAAAATGATTACTTTTCATTCAATGAATAAATCAATGGTCATGATTCTTGCTTTATGCTTACCTTACTCACACAGGCGTAATATTTACCATTTCATTATTTTGTATTCGGAGGTAATTATTAAGTGACATTGAAAATAAATTACTCTTAAAAGATTAATCAATTACAAAAATAATGTCCTTCTGAATATTTATTAATTCAGAAGAGTCTTTCTGTCTGATCCCATGATGTCAGCTGAATGGATAGCGGTGACGCTTAAAGTTTTTGCCCTGCACTAGTGTGGGTTTCAGTGCAACGGATGGAAAACGCTATTACAAACGACCAGTGAAGGAGTATTGACCTCAATATTTTGAGGTGCCTGCAGGCAGCTTGCAGTGCAGCCCCCTCTCCACGCACTTGAACCACGAGGAGACCAAGGATACAGCTGTTAGCATAGGGCGCCTCTACCCGGCGCACAGAGGGAGAAAGTTGGCAAAAAGTATAAATCAAAGTATCCTTAAGAATCTCCGTTTCTCATGAAAGGGATAGCAAAATGTCTCCTACACCGTGCCCCGATCAGGGAAGGAAGGGGAAATCACGCCACTCCTTTCAGTGCACTTTGAACTTGCACACGTGATGCGCGGCGCACGTCTTCGCTCACGTGGTAAGAAAAGAGGTGTGCTTTTCGATGCAAATAGTTGTGCTCCCTCGACTAGAAGAATCGTACGCGCTATTGATAGGATACTTGGAGATATGTACTTTAAATCTGTATTTCTAGAAACCATATTCCTTGAATAATAATTTAGTAATTTCAAGTAGAAACTTCGTGTCACAATGGAATGGAATTTTTAAATCCGGTTTTTCATATCGTCTTTTAGTTCCCTTCCGGGCGTTTCTGGGTTGTGATATTAACTGAATCTGATTCCTAAATTTATCTAGTTTTCAAAATATTAATCAAATTTTGCCCATGTTTGTCTCATTTTGCTTTACGGTACTTCGTTTATGATGATGCAAATCTATTTTTGTTAGCCTTTCTACCTACAATATTATTTTTTTATTTTTTCTTCATGATCTGGTACTGACAGCTCTTTATTGACAAGGAGGGAACAGTATGGTGTTATTAAACACAACAAAAAGAAAAAAAATACGGAAAAAAATGCAACGTGGAAGAAAAAGAAGTGCTTTACAAGCTGTTAATTGTATCTAACTCACTAATTGAACAAATAGAATAGAGAAAAATTATCACAAAAGCATTGGATCTAGAAGATCCACCAATGGTAATGGCTTTAAGTACAAATTCACTTTTTGAAGAAGAGTCTCATGACAAAAATTCTGAAAAAATTTAAAGGTTAAAAATTAAATTAAAAAAAATAATCGGAATATTCACTTTTGTGGAACGATTTTCGTACAGAAAAAGTTCGTTTTATCGTATTCGTGCTGTATTCCTTTTGAAAATGTAAGATAATTTATATTTGTAATAAAATCTCAAACTCAGAGAAAAACATAATTTGAAACTTTAATTCCAAAAATCAAGTTTTAATTGTTACTTTGTTTTATTGTCGATTCATATATTGTTTTCTTTTTGTGATCACCACTTTTAAATTAACTAAACATTGTAATATTTTGAAAAAATTTTCAAGAGCAATCGTAAAGTGCTGAAAACAAATGGGCAGTATCTGATAACTAAGCAATTGACACGTTGATAAATAAGTAAAAAAATACCAAGATGACAAATGCTCTACCCGATAAGACTGAATTATTTGAAATTTAAGAAATCCTACTACATGCATTTTTTAACATTCCATTTGTTAATAAAATGTACTTTTATTCTATAAATTTTATAAATCATGTTTTTCCCTTTAAAAATTTTATAAATTTTCCAATTGAATAGTTAAATATTTCTGAATGATTTAAATTAATATTAAGAATGGATCTTATATACATATATATATATATAAATTCTAATGTCGAACAAAAAATAAATACATTAAGGAAGATTTCTGTTCTAATCTGAAGTATACGACCCATTATGCAACATACAATCAACATAGCTTAGCTACAGGACCTTAATGTCAGCAGTCTGCCCTGCACAAAGTCGTCGCCTTGTCGCCAGAAGGCAGACGGTCGCAGAGCGCATCGGCGTCCCACCAGGCCAGTCGCCACTCCTTCCTCCCTGCGAGAGGCCTTGGAAGTGGCAGCCTCTGCTAGGCACCGGCTCTTCCTCACATCACATCACATCACAAAGTCGCCACCTTGTCGCCAGAAGGCAGACGGTCGCAGAGCGCATCGGCGTCCCACCAGGCCAGTCGCCACTCCTTCCTCCCTGCGAGAAGGCACTCTGGATGTGGCACCTCTGCTAGGCACCGGCTCTCCCATCACATCACATCACAAAGTCGCCGCCTTGTCGCCAGAAGGCAGACGGTCGCAGAGCGCATCGGCGTCCCACCAGGCCAGACGCCACTCCTTCTTCCCTACGAGAAGGCGCTGTGAATGTTGCAGCCTGTGCTAGGCACCGGCTCTCCCATCACATCACCGGAAGGAGGTAGCCGGGTGATGTTACTGGTTCCCTACAATGATTCACGACAATCAATTTCTACAACAGTGGAAAAATTTGAATTTTTTTCTAAAATATTTTTTTAAATTCATATAGTTTCAATCGGATTGTCTTTATATGATACAAAAATTCCATAGGAGTCTTCAGAATTATACAATACCAAGTTTAAATAACCAGGACATTCACTTTTAACCGACTTTTGTCATTTCAAGTACCCTTCCAACTGAATATTTTTTTCTGCTAAATATTGAGCTTAAATTCCTTACAGTTGTTTGATTTTACCAAATAATGTAAGCGTGACGTTGACCATTTTGGATGACGGTTAAATATTGAACGAAAAATTAACCGTGGATATTTCTGGACCGACGTATAGTTGAAAGAGGAAGTGGTTTGTAAGTGCATTAATATAAGAAAATGAACAAAACAAACTTTTTATAATAATAGAGCCTGACATTCAAATTCTAGAAGTTGGTAATGAAAAATTAAGCACAAATCATTTAAGACGCTCTATATGTGTTGACATCCCATTATAATCAGGACACTTGTTATCAGTAGTATCTCTTGTACAAAGCCCACCACACCCTTTGCAATAGGAGAGAAGGCGCATAGTCCATGGACGATATATCTGCCAAGACTCACTTCTTCCTCGTTGGGGGAAGCCGATGAGAGGTGACAGATGATACACCGATAGATACCTGGCCTCCAATCACTTCACTTCGGGGAAGTAGCCCGGGTTATGTTATTGGTTCCCAATAAAGGTTTGTAACAATAAACTTCAATAACAATAAAAAATGAGTGTTGCCTTTAAAACATTTTTAAAAAGTAATTAATATTTGTTTAATGGAATTTACTGATCTTATAAAGACAACTAGATTTAGTCTTCACAATTATACACAATCAGGTGTAAATAAAAAGGCCTTTCAATTCCAACCAACTTCCGTCTTTTCAAGTACACTTCCAAATGACTTTTATTTTCTGTTGAATATTGAACTTAAATTACTACTATTTGATTTTATCAAATAATTTATGCGTGACGTTGACCATGTTGGATGACGGTTAAATATTGAACGAACTCAAGAAATCGAACGCAGAGGATTTTCTCCCCCATACGTCACATACGTTTTTTTTTACTGTTTTTGACGAAATAAATATCTATATCTATAAAACGCGAAGAGCCCATAGGCGTCCCACCTGCACTGTCGTCCCTCCCTCCCTGGGAGAAGGCGTTCTGGAAGTGTCAGTCACGGCGAGGCACCGCCTCTCCCATCACATTATGGTGTGGTAGCTCCGACGATGGTCACGGTTCCCTAAAATGATTCGCGACAATAAATTTGGATAACAATGAATAAACGTGTATTTTCTCGAAAACATTTTTAAAATGTAATTAATATTTGCTTCAATCTGATTGTCTTGATAAGATATTCGTAACCTGATGAACAGTTTGTATTAACATATATTTTTCTTGTTCATCATCACAAACATTCAGTGAAGCTCGAAATATTAGGAGGGGTGGGGAAACTGCCCCTATTGTCGGCAGAAGTTACACCTGTCTATCAACACAGTCAGGGATTTATAATTTAACAGTCTATATTCATGTAAGTGCGTATGTTGGGATTAAAGCATTACAGTAAACTGTCTATTGTAGGAGTTACGGTGAGGCAAGCATTACTTTGATAACTGAAATCTCAGGAAATACGTAAATTAATGTAATGTAAATTGTACATTAATTTTTACACATTAATTTTTTACAATCATAAAACTACATTTACAGATAGAACAGCTAAAATTACTGCAAACGAATTTATTTCGAATGCTCGAGCAGTGAACCGTTTAGACTATTACAGTTGAAACAAAATTACTATTATTCCTTATGTGGCAACAAGAAGTAAAATCTTTATTTAGTTTAAAATTTATAAATGGTTCTATATAAATTTTAAACTAAATTTGGACATTAAACCACAAAACATCTTACCTTTATATTGTAAATTGTTTTATCTTTTGTTAGCCTTATCTCAAAACTGCATGGAATTTCCAGTAATATGAACTACAGTTTTCGTTTCTCCATAAACGTATTTCAAAATATATATTTGCAGTAAACGTGGACATCGCTTGAAATTCACAAAGTTAAGAAAATAATGCTACACACTATTTCAGAGTTTTAGATGCTGTAATTAATTTACTACAGTTAGAACGAATTGTATCAATTTTTGGTATCAGATCGATAATAGTTTCTCTGACGAAAGTTAGTCGATTTGTGCCGAAGCATCATAATACTTTCCTCTTTCGAAGTAAATACGTAGTTGGCCACGAAGTGAAAATGGGAAAATGTACTTTGTTTTATAAATTTCTGACTTTTTCGTTGCGAGGAGCAACGAGATCTGTGCATACAAACAAGTGTACGCTGAAAACTACCAGTTGTGAGCTAAGTTTCTGTATTAATACTTGTATATCAATGGAGGTCTACGATAGGCCACGGGGTAGGTGTGTGTGTGTATGCGTGTGTGTGTGTGTGTGTGTGTGTGCGTGTGCGCGTGCGTGCGTGTGTGCGTGCGTGCATGTGAGTGTGTGTGTGTATCTGTATGTAATTGCTCTGAAATATTATACTACTATATGACCCTGCAAAAGTGTTTCCAACCAGTATTTTTTCCGCACCGCGATCCGCACTCCCGTCCGCACAGTTAACTCGCCGTTCGCAGTACCACAACACAATGAGGCTGCTCTAACACAACAAGTCGAGTTCCTTCCCAGTTCGCCTCGAGATCGTTCAGATCTATCAGGTAATGTCAATTTTGGAAAAAATCTGCCGAACTATTTATTCGGTAGTGTTGACCTCAGACACGCGGGCACCAGACCATTTTCGGTGTCAAGGACACACAAAACTTTGATTCTGACTACACAACGTGTTAGAGGAAGTAATTTACTATAGTAAAAGAAGAAATTTACCTTTCTTTACCGGGGCCCGGAAATAAACGTTTTCTGCCCCAAATTCGTTGCTTTTCGGCGTACAATTACAATACTTCCTCTTCCTACGAAGTAAGTACGAGAAAGTAAAAAAACGCGCGCATTTCCTAGCTCGTTTGTTAGGGAACTGCCCAGGCATTTGCCTGGTGTTGCTCGAAAAAAAACTCAGAAAACTACCTATCAGTGCAGCCTTCTGCTAGTAATCTCCTCTCATCAGCGGCTGAACTCCACCTAGCTAGCTAGCTAGGTTTGAAACTCCTGTCAACATCGAAACTAGAACCCTAATACCTCTCGGTCAGAGGTACTGTACTGATTGATGCCACCTTTGCCGGTACAAAATGACAATAGATTAAAAACATATACCGTCTAGGGCATTTAATGCCACTAATTAAGTAGTGCTAATACAGTTAAATAGTGTTGATTCAGT
Organism: Teleogryllus oceanicus; assembly: GCA_964035755.1. Lineage (NCBI taxonomy): Eukaryota > Metazoa > Arthropoda > Insecta > Orthoptera > Gryllidae > Teleogryllus > Teleogryllus oceanicus. Next base: position 13,454,537 of record CAXIVR010000007.1, read on the forward strand.
TTTGATAACACAATTTTTTGTAAAAGAGCTTTAAAATGCAGAATTGTGTCGATAAAAACAGAAAAAGCTCCAAAACGAAACAATATTTTTCTTAGATGACTTTATCCAGAAATGTTTCTTGAAAGCTTTTGATGTTCAAGGAACCCAGGATCTGCCAGAATAATTTAAAAAAGTATTTGTGAGTATGCAATACACGTCAATGAGTTTCATGAACGAAACGACATGAACGCAACTGAAAACAGCACTACAACTTTGAGAAAAATTTATCTTCCATAGAATACTTTAGCAAACCTTTCTTCTCAAAGTTTACTCTGTCGACACATCTAGTAACACAGAATGTATCAAAATAAATGTTACGAACTTGTCAAGCATGCAGTGGAATTAAAAGTGATCCTTTTTTGCCAAAGAACATTTACTGGGAAATTGCTTGTATCTGAGGTATATGCGTTTATACGTGTGAAATTTGCCTTTGAGTTTTAGGCAACCTAGAATGTAATTCTAGGTTGTAATTCTAGGAATGTAATTCTTCTTCGATTAATCAAGTTCTGATTAGAGGTGATTTCATGACTCCGCCGAACATCTATGCAAACAAGGTTTCCTAAAGCACAGGAGAAAATTCCACATGTACAAATGCTCATAACTTCGTTATAAGCAAAAACCGGTTCATTTTTGGCCCTGCCACAAGCCTTAGAAGTTCGTAACATTTATTATGAGACATTCTGTATTGATCTATCGCTTCTAAATATTCTGAAACAAATTGCATAAAAGTTGTTTCTCGCACGACATATGAAGATCGTTGAATTAATTGATTATTTTGTGATTTGGTCGGAGAAATCACGGAAAACCACCAATCAGAACAGCCAGCCGCTAGAATTCATTTCCATACAGCTGCGAAATTCGACCTAGCCATCTACCTTGTGCCGAATAGCCGCCATCTTCTGAATTCGAACCCGAGAATTTCCCGATCAGAGACGCTGTAATGAAAACAGTTGTTGGCTTCAGCCACTTTAGAGCGGGCTTGTGAATCGAGGTGAGATGAGAATCAACTTTCCCCTTTCGTTCGTGAATTCGTTTTCAATTGGAAAAGTACATTGTCGTTATTTTTTATATTTGTAATAGATAGAATGGTTTTATTCGGTACTTGCATTAGTGTGTTCGTTTTAAAGGGCTTCCCTCGCCGGAACTCTGCTGCAGCTCCCCAAGTCTGGCATTCACGCATGGCCATTAGCACGTCAGAGAAACCTCGGGAGCCATTTGTCAAACAGCGTACGCCGATAATTAATAGAATAATTTAGCTGTTTGAACTAACTTGTCACAACGGCGTTTTGTGTAAAAAAATATTCAACAAAGTGGAAAATAAATGTACATAATTCATTAATTACGTTTGATATATGACTGCCATGTTCAAATGTTTACAGAAGCGGCGGTATAAAAATATGACATGGGAACGGCCATGTTAAACGTGTATCAGTTCAAAATATGTAGAATTATGCAACGCATCACGTTTTGGGACGTTTCTTGAGATATTTTACGCGAATTATTGTAACCACTTGTGTGTGTCGGCTTCCTATAATAACCTCCTAAGCATATCTAGTCATTAATTAACTTCTAAAGAGATGTCAAATTTGCTTTGACACTTAAAAAATATACTACGAAAGATCACAATAATTCAGAAGATGGGGAAGATTTGAAAAAAATGTTTCTGAATCAACTAGTTCGGCAATTACTTCTTCTTGCTCACACAAGATACAATTTTGAACAATGATTTTGTTTAAAGAATATTCACGTCTTCTAAATTAGTACAATTCTAGATGAATATATGATCTGATAGAAATTCGTGGTTTGGATATGAAGGGTTACACTATCTTAAGCTTAATTGTATCAAAATGCAAATAATAAAACCAACAGTTAATTTCATGATTTAACACTTGATTCAATTTTTTTCTTTATTTGTGTATTCTCAAAATTGTATAAAAGATGGCGCAACTTCTATTTCTTATCTTTCTTGTTTTTCTTCCTCTATTTGAATCTTCATCGATCACTGTCGACACCCATGGAAATCTAGAGAATGTTATTTTTGCCATTGGAGGTTGAGAATTGGTACATCGTCCAGCTCTAAGGAAAGGAGTAAGAGTATTAAGGTATGAGACGTGAGAAGTCTTTTGTCTATTGCTGAGGGAATTGCTTCAGCCTCCACCAAAAGGTATTGAGAGAAATCCATGAAAGCACCAACCACAGACTTCGGACGCAAGAATTGTCATTCATAATCTTTCATCGTCCGAATCAGTTACTTAACTGCTGTGAAACATGTTAACCTACATCAAAATACTTTTGAGATATACAGATATTTCAGGATTTATAGGATACGTAAGGGGATGAAAGATGAAAACTTACCTATTAACATGTGGTGGAAAATACCATATAATGAAGATACATATGCAATATTTACTCCCAATTGGTAGGTAACCCATGGAGCACTGGTGGTGAGCAGGCCTCGTTCTTCCACAGTGAAAGATTGATTGATTGATTGATTGATTACTGATTCCAAGCGCGTCCACTAATGAGGGTATTATTCCCGTAACTGTAGTGCGTGTTTTTCATCGGGAGACGGCGGGGATATTCCCCCACTGGATGGCGAGATCCGGCGCCGACCTATCGTTGACTAGCTCCAATCAGGTATATCCCACTATCGGGGCACAGCCCCAGCCGAGACAAGTCCCCGACTAGTCTCACAGCATGTGTGGTAGTGTAGTGCATTTTAGTGTACTTGTGTGTGTAAGGGGTGAAGATAGGACAAGAAAGAGGAAGGAAAGATCGCGGGTGATATTTGGCTGACATTCGTCTGCTGTTGATCGGGAAAACCACGGAATACTACCGATCAGAGCAGCTGGCCGCTAGAAGTCTCCTTCAGAAAACGACTGAATTCGACCTAGCTTACAAGCTAATATCGAAAATCCTTCCGCCGTCGGGACTCGAACGTAGGACCTCCCGGTCAGAGGCAGTGCAGTGACATTAGCTGATGCGCTGAACCACCGCTCCCGGTCACAGTGAAAGAAATTTCGTGCTCCGTTCCACGAAGATTCATTTGCACCGGGAGCGGTAGCTCAGTGCATCAACTGACGTCACTGCAGCGCGTCTGACCAGGAGGTCGTAGGTTCGAGTCCTGACGGCGGCAGGATTTTCGACACTAGCTTTTCAGCTAGGTCGAATTTAGTCGCTCTCTGGAGGAGAATTCTAGCAGCCGGCTGCTCTGATCGGTAGTTTTCCGTGGTTTCTCCGATCAACACCAGGCGAATGCCGGAGCAGTACCCTACCAAACGGGCCACGGACCGCGCGCGATATGTCCTTCCTCTTCCTTGTCCCATCCTCTCCCCTTACACACACACTTACAATAACATGCACTACACTACCACACATCCCGGGAGACCGATCGGGAGCTTAGAGGTTGTTCCGGCTGGGACGCATACCCGCTGGTGGGAGAGTCCTGGTTAGGGGAAACCCCACTAGCCGACGGTAGGTCGGGGCCGGATCTCGCCATCCAGCGGGGAAAGAAAACCGCGCATATCCAGAGAAAAAGTCATGCATTACCCTAACGGGACTAATGACCAAAGTAGTTGACGCGCCCAGAATCACGAAAAAATCAAATGAAGATTAATTTGGGTTCTCGCAATTAAATACCGTTTTTGAATATTTACCATTACACTTGCTCACGCATCTAGCACTTACAGCATTTCTATCGTCGCATTTCATTGTTTATACACTGCAAAGTAAACTACATCGGAGACGGAGATTGACACTCGAGGTGAGAAAATAATTCCCCCACCCCTACTCCGGGCATGGTTTTCTTGCTGGGCTATAATACTGGGCGTCCCATGATTTGTGCCCGTTTTAGATCGAAGTGTCCATCAGCACTGCTCGTGACGTAAAGAGTTTGGCTGCGAGAATGTAATTTAACCGAGCAGAAGGCTGTCACTCAAACGTCTAAAACGTGCACAGTGGAGGTATTTTGTTTCTAGCCCCAAGCAATAGTCTCACTTCCGCAGTGCACGCAAAATCAAGAAGTTCGCATAACCAGCGCCACCCTTAGCGGGGCGCCACCACTGCCGCTATCCATAAATCAGCCCCCGTCGCCGGAGTATACAAACCGCTGAGCGGCACCCGTAACCGCTCGCACCCCACGCGAGGGCAAACAACCGCGGAAAAACAACACCCCGCGAAAAAACAGCAAATTAAACGCAAAATTGCCCCCGAGCCTTTCCGGCGTGTGTTATTTTCACCGCACGGAAATTTATTTCAAATCGCCGAACATTCGTTGAATTCGCGAAACGACTGCAGCCTGCGAAATTATGAACTAACCGCTTTAAATCACTCCCACCGCGTTAGCGTCGGGTTTGTGTGCTCGATGCAACGGTGGGGATGGCAACGAACGGCAACGTTTTACCGGATGAATCATTTCAGGTGTAGAAAATGGACATTTGGTGTTCCTTTCAAAGAAATATTTTTAAACGAAATTTAATGGACAAGAACTTATCACAATACGTTCAGGGGTACATCAAGTTATCGTGTTGTTTTTTCCTTGACTCACTTACTACTACCGACGACCGGACATTTGAAAATGTGTTGGCAACTAATTACATAGACCAACAGATTAGCTCGAGACAAAAATTCTACAGAAGCATCTCGTTTTGTAAAAGAAAATACGTTTCCCAATTGATTCAGTGGTGAGGTGTAGTTGACATTTATATAATTGGAATGATTGAAGGCGTTGTCATTGTCAACAATAGTATTTATTTCACAAATAGCAGCTTTAGATGGCTTAGCCATCATCATCATCATCATTTTTCTGCTCTCTGGGAGCCACAAAAGTCCGTTTTGTGGCTCCCAGACAGCAGAAAACTGATGATGATGGCTAAGCCATCGAAAGCTGCTATTTGTGAAATAAATACTATTGTTGACAATGACAACGCCTTCAATCATTCCAATTACGTTTCCCAATGTCTATATCGGATATGCAAAAGCGCTTGCACTCGTAGTTGCAAGCACTAGTAGTATACCTTAAATACTGAAGCTCTACTGAGAGGAACAAAGGTCGATTCCCACTGGTGACAAGATTTTCCACACTAACTTAATAGGTGATTTGAAACTTGAAAATTGTCTGAATTTTACATACTAGGTAACTTGGTTGGTGGATTCCTCCACTCTATTTCCGGAGAATCTCAAGGCAATAAGCTAGTGTACTCGCACGGATGAAGGGACCGCAATGATAGTTTCTTCCCCACCCGAAATTAATTCCGAGCCTTAGTGCTGAACGTTGAGCTAGTCTTCACAACACCATTATTAAAAATTGTTATGATGGTGATGATGATGATGATGATGATAATAATAATAATAATAATAATAATAATAATAATAATAATAATAATAATATCAGCATTTCGGCTATAACCCTTCATAAGACAGTGTTGTTAAGTCTTGAGTCATGAGGTGATAAGGTGATGAAATGTGGCCGTGGCCTTTCTGAACAATCCAAGCATTCGCCATATGACCCAGAGAAACCACGAATACTCTGGGTATGATGGGCGACCCGGGGATCCAACCCCGGTCTCCCGACTGCGAAGACATCGCGCTGAGACACTTCGCTTAGTTTATTATTATTATTATTATTATTATTATTATTATTATTATTATTATTGGTGTTGTTGTTGTTATATTTTACACTTCTCCACCTTTTGTTGCGGGAGATACGATGTCGGTTCCCAGCTGGGGCAGTCAGTTCTTTGAACAGCCAAACTTCAAAGTATGTAATACAGATATGTAAAAATGAAAGTGATACTGTATCATGGTATTCACAGACGGTTTTTAACAAATCTGATTTGAATGTTGTTTAGCATACAGTAGGTCTTACGACAGAGAGTTCGGATATGTCAAAACATATTTCAGCCCACCAGATACGTCGCTTTTGCGAAATATATCAATAGTCTTATGATATTGAGACCGTGGTATGTGTATTATTACAAATAAAAAAACTGTCATTCCTACAGCGGGATATCTCGTTGTTAATTAATCAGGTAATGCCGATCCCTTTTGTTAACTGATACTTCCCACGATAATTTGATACAAACGTTTTCTACAGGAAGTAGAAAGTGCCAACAACTTGTGGAAGTTTTGCAGATGTTCTCCGATTCCAAACACTGGAAAAGTTAATTAAACTTCGCGTCTGCCGCGCAAGCCGTGTGTGTGCTTAGGATGTGCCTGGCACGAAAATGAGCAAGAACACGCGACTGAGACAGCGGGTGACACGAATATTTTGTTGACAAACTGCTGAAGAATATGTAGTGTTTGACAATCAGTCGAAGCATATACAGCGTTTGACAAACATTTGAAGAATGTGGTTAATGAAAAACATGTGGAATGCTCGCATTTAGTTAAAGTGAAAAATAAAAATTAAGAATTAAGTGTTTTTTTTTGTTTTTCAATGTACATTTGATTTCTTTATGATTTAGCGATCAGATATTTTTTAAAAAATTTTTTTCTATTTGTTCATAAATAATGGGCCAAAATGCATATTTATATTTCAGACACTATAACTCTACAACAAATTGATATATTTTGATAATTATTTTTTTTAATTATTCACAATTGTATATTCTAGTAAATTGAATTGGATGGTTAAGATACTGTGAAAACTGAAGATAGAGGATTTAATCTTTGAGAAAGATAATTGTTTATCAATTTATTCTGCACATTTTAGTTCAGATAATTGAAACGTTTAGTGACACACTAATTATTCTAGTTCGTTCACTAGAGCAAATTGTGGGTTAGATGCTGCAAAAATAATTATATTATCTTTTATAGTTTTTTTATTATAATGTATGAAGTGCATGAATATGCTGAAAATTCATAATTCAGGAAAATGCATCTGAAGTTCACTCATTAAGGGCTTGATAGTTGACACTCGCTTGGAAAAAAGACTTCTAAAAAAACTAAGAAACCCACAAGAAACGTCTTGAAGCATTTAATAGATAATGCAACAGGGCATTCGACGCAATGAAAATTGGAAAACATAAAATTTCAAAATTTTCATCATTTTCAGGTAGACTACTACCTTAAGTAGAATATTTTTATTAGTATGCGTGAGAGATGGGAGACAAGATAAGCCGTATGTGTTTCGTGCAAAATACTTTGGAAAGTTTTCTTTGGCTCGGCTGAAGAATGCTTTCTCTTAATCACAGAGACTAAAGTCCAGAGTGTTGCCGTTGACTTGGTAATGCGCAAACAAATCAAATCAAATTAACCGAATAGAAATGACGATCGTTTCGTCTAGCAACTAACCCTGCTACCACAATACATAGAACTGTTCTCTGTACAGTGCATTTCTCGTGCGTTCAGTTGATCGATTTGCTGTATTTGTTGTAAAAATTACACTTGCATCGAGCAGCGTTGTCGAAGTGGGGCTCCAGATGGGGCGAAGGATGTGGTGGTGAGTGATTGGTTACATTTAAGCTGGTGATAGTAACGGTGAAGTTGGAAATGTTATCTTGGTGGTGGTGGTAGGGCTAACAATAGATGCAATTGTGGTCGTTCATTATATACATTATGTACTATCTACTTCAGCTGGACGTCTCCGGCGGGTATTTTCATACTAAAAATGTTGTGTACATTCAACGCAAGTTCATAATAAAAAGAATTTTGAAACATAATACATACAGTTGCCCAACTTGCCCATCCTCCACAAAACAGGGACATAAAAGCGAATTGCTAGCAATAAAATTCTTAAATATTTAAAATTCATTAAAAAATTACTTTGAAGTATCGTCTCAATAAAATCGCAATTCTTCATATGTTATTGGAAGGCTGCAAAATATTTCACGTTTCACCACTCTTTAACGCATTGAAACCACGTTTTTTTAGAATAAACCAAATTTTTCGAGAATATTCTAAAAAATCTAAAATGTTAATCGATTGGTCTAGCCAGAAGAAATTGATTGACTTTTTGATCATCTACGCAACAGTTTTAAAATCGTAAAGCAAGTCTTTTAGAAAAATTTCTTAAAATTTTCCGGAAGGATGCCTAACATATGTTCAGTCCCTCCTTTTCTCCGTATATCGACATGTGTCAATTGACACTTTACTGGTCCCGAGGGGTGGACCGACAGGGGACTAACAACGAGTAACGGACACACACAGGTTACTAGACTACAATATGAAGGATGGAAGGTATTTACAGAATGACATTTTATCATAATGTGACGCCTGAGTAAAGCAACGTGTGACGCTTGAGTAAAGCAACGTGTGACGCCTGAATAAAAGCAACGTGTGACGCCTGAGTAAAGCAACGTGTGACGCCTGAGTAAAGCAACGTGTGACTCCTGAGTAAAGCAACGTGTGACGCCTGAATAAAGCAACGCGCCTTGGGGGGTGTTAGCGCCGTGTCGAGAGCGATCGAGGCAGCACAGGGCAGATGACGATCGCTCATTACATCTTGCCGCGCACACTCTTCCACGTGTTTGTCTCAGTGCGTGAGTGTGTGTGTCTGTGGCAGAGGCGGGGAGGGTATGTGCGCGCCAGTGTGGCGACCCGCGGCGCCCCAGAACCAATATTTACGCGCGGCCGTAACAAAGGTAGGCGCGTCCCAGTGACCTCAGAACGCGAGGACTACGTCCGGGCGACGCTTCCATGACTGCCGGGCGCGCCGGGTTCCAACTCCACCTGCCTGCGGAGCGAAACCCCCACACCCAACCAACCGCTGCTCACTCGCTGAATCTCTCACTCTCTTTCACGCTCTGCCACTTTTCTCTTCCTTCCAGCTGCCTCCCCTTTATCCTCCCTTCCCCTTCTCTCCGTTCGTCCGCTTTCTCTCCATCCGCCCTCTCACCATTTCCTTCTTCCTCCTTTTGGCTTGCCATAATCTCATCTTCTTTTCTTGGCTCTCACTCTTCATTTCATTACCCTATGCCCAGCTATTTCCCCTCTCCCCTTCCTTCTTCTCCCCTTTTTGGCTTAACCTACTTGGCTTACACAATTCGGAAGGATATAGAGTTTTAGGGGTGAAGAATGAATTTAATTTATTTAAATTATATTACATATGCGTTTGAAAAGGCGAAAGGAAAGTAAATTAACGGTATGGCATGTGAAATGGGTTATACATGAAACTTCTTTCTCTATACAATAATATTTATAATTATTAGAATATTAATATTTTATAATGTATTTAATAAATTTTATTTCAAACATGTATTAGAAATATGTAATTGTCGTAACCCATTGCAAATAATGTTCTCTCTGGGAGAACCGGGATGTAAAAGATATGCAAGTGAGTTTCAAAATAGAGGTATGACCAACAAAAACAATATGCAAAAATACTTTTCCTTATAACGCTCCGAAATAATAAATGTAAAGTAAGTTGAATGTGATGTTTAAATGAGCCGTCGTGCGATATCATGCCGTCTTTTCCCGTTAAGGCCAATCAATACGTTGTGTTATTAACACATTAGCATTAAAATTCGCAGTTACTTCTATTCGTGAAAAGAAACGTTTTGCGTTTTCATTTTTATTGAATCTAGTCAAATGCACTATTGAAATATGATATGAAGTTTTGATGCTTTAATGGCGTTATAAAAATTATTGTTTTAAAAAGGTCGTATGTTATACTTTTTGAGTTTGTGTAAATATTTTTACATCTAAATTATTGCTAGGACTGAGTTGAAGCTAGTATAATAATTACAGACGTAAAATACATGACATCTGGTGAATAAAGAGCAGTAGCTGCAGGTTTGCTTTTGCAAATACGATTTACAAGGGTATTTGGAGGACTGTAAAGGTGCTCTGCGCGCGAAGTTCAGTTCCAAGCAAAAATGAAAACACCGCACTCGAAAATGAGAAAAGGCTTTTATTTCAGTATTTTTATTTATTTGTCTGTAGTGAAAATATTGTGATTCGAAATTTTATTTTATAACGTATTAATATTTAAAATATTTTGTTTCGCTCACGGCAACTAAAGAACTGCATGGCAAGTGACTACTTCTTCAACACACTATACACACGCCCACTTTTATTATCGCAATGCCTTTCACCGGGAACGGTGGCTCAGCGCATCAACAGATGTCAATGCAGTGCCTCTGACCGGGAGGTCGTTGGTTCGAGTCAGAAATGCGGCAGGATTTTAGACACTTGTTTGTCAGCTGTGTCGAATTCAGTTGCTGCCTGGAGGAGAATTCTAGCGGCCGGCTGCTCTGATTGGTAGTTTTCCGTGGTTTCTCCGATCAACCCCAGGCGAATGCCGGAGCAGTACCTTAACAAACGGACCACGGACCGCGCGAAATCTTTCCTTCCTCTTCATTACCCTATCTTCTCCCCTTACACACTAACGTGCACTACACTACCACACATGCCGGGAGATCGGTCGAGAACTTAGAGCTTGTCCCGGCTGGGGCGGTGCCCTGGTGGTGGGAGCTACCTGGTTTGAGAAAACCCGCTTGTCAACAGTAGATCTCGCCATCCAGTGGGGAAGATCACCACCCCCCCGCGATGGTAAAGCACGCACTACAGTTACGGGACTAATGATCTTGGTAGTTGACGCGCCCAGAATCACTAACAATTTGTCAATCAACCAATGCCTTTCGTACTCCCACATTACTCAACAAGCAGAGCCCAGAGCGATGGCCTCCCCTCAGTCATCAACTTGCACGAACGTTCTTCATGATGCTGCGAACGCGCTTGCACACTGACGGATGCATTCCCAACCTCTCGCTTCACTTCTTTTCAGTAAACACATTTTTACCGACAATCACCACATACATCCAAACCGGTTGAGTGTATCTGTTGATTGTCGAAACAAAAACCTAACATATACATATACACCTATTTACATATATATTTTTTCCTGAATGTATTTAAACACTCACGAGCAGTCCCAAATGCTTTCGCAGGTAGTTCCGGTTGTTTATTTTCGATATACAAAGGGAGATTTTCGCATATTAGAACGCTGCCCCGCTTTGAATTTTGAAATTGCGATCCCCTCTGCCCACATACGTTGATTTGCTCCGCCCTGCACACAAGGAAATCTACATACAACGTATATAAAGCGCTAAACCTAGCCACCCTTCTGCAATTTGAAAGCAGTATTAATTCGTTGTGAGTGAGTAAGTTACCAAAGAATTCAGCGGTTCTGTCTAAATGTTGTCTAGTTCGTGAATTTCAGAAAGTCGGAAGCGATCACAGCATACGGTCCCATTCTCTAAAATAGAGTACATAACTGAAGTGATATTAAAAAGGCGATGGAACAATTATATTTGTTCTGGGGTAACCTCAGGAACCTATTTCACTTTTTATAAAAATGAAATGTTAAGAACCTCGAAAGTCAAACATGCTCAACAAGGAAGAAAATAAGTTTAAAAAACTCACCTTCCAGAAGCTCCGTGCTCGCCCCGCCACCTCCCCCTCCCCGCCTTCTCATGCCGCAAGCGCTCGCCGATTCAGCCTCCACCCTGTGCACCGGCTCCGTCGTTACTCCCACCTTACTTTCTCTGGCTTCATTGCTAGGTCGAATTCAGCCGCTGTCTGGAAGAGAACTCTAGCGACTGGATGCTGCAATCGATAGTTTTACGTGGTATCTCCAATAAACACCATGCGAATGCCGGAGCCCTAAAAAATGGACCATGGATCCCGCGCGATCTTTCTTTCCCATTCCTTGTCATATTCTCACCCCTTACTTACACACGCTTACACTTACATGCAGTACAGAACCACAAATAACGGGAGCTTATCACTGCCGTGGTGACAAGCTAGTGGGAGTTTCCTGGCTGAGGAAAATCCCCGCAAGATAACGTAGGTTGGCACCGTATCTCACCATCCACGAGGTAAGATCGCTGTCATTTAATGAATAAATACAAGCACTCCACTTACAGGAGTAATGACCTTATTAGTTGACGCACCCGAAATCACTAATCAATCTTTCAATCAATAAACTCCCGCCTTACTACCACATCACCTGCACTTCACCCCCTCACTTTCGCCTCACCCGATCCAACTCCACTCCCATTGGCTCCATTGGCTCTGATTCCACAACTTCCCCCCCCGCCTCCTACATTTTCGCCTTTTACATCCTACTTGACCTCGACCCTACTTCCCTTTATACACCTTCCCCACTTCTCTACCTTCATATCTATCCCTACTCCATCTCCATACTACGAAGTTACCGCGTCCTACAATGATTATCTTCTGTCTTTCTTAGTTTCTTTGTTCCAGAGTTTCTTAATCTCACAGTTTTGTGTTGTTCTTCTAATAATTCTACCTCTCGTCCACTCCGCATTTACCTTCCTAACCTCCTGTCCTTTTAATTTTTCCTTTCAAATCTCCAATCTCCCCACCCTCTGACTCCAAAACTTCCTGACCACGACTCCTCCTCGCCCCCGCACACTTTTGTCTCCTCCCCCGCCTCCCCCGCCCCCCCCGCCCCCCCCCCGCCCCCACCCTCGCCCCACCCCTCGCCCACACCCACTGCCCCACCCACTCGCCCCACCCACTCACCCCACCCACTGCCCCCACCCACTCGCCCCCACCCCTCGCCCCCACCCTCGCCCCCACCCACTCGCCCCCACCCACTCGCCCCACCCACTGCCCCCACCCACTGCCCCCACCCACTCGCCCCACCCACTCGCCCCCACCCACTGCCCCCACCCACTCGCCCACACCCACTCGCCCCACCACTCGCCCCCACCCACTCGCCCCCACCCACTCGCCCCACCCACTCGCCCCCACCCACTCGCCCCACCCACTCCCACACCCACTGCCCACACCCACTGCCCACCCACTCGCCCCCACCCACTGCCCCCACCCATTCGCCCCCACCCACTCGCCCCCACCCACTCGCCCCCACCCACTCGCCCCCACCCACTCGCCCCCACCCACTCGCCCCCACCCACTCGCCTCCTGCCCCCCACTCCATTTCATACTCACCAACCCCCTCACGCCACGCTTCCACCGGTCCCAACCCCCCGAGCCCCGTCTGCCTGCTATATCAACGCGGCTACGCGCTCCCGGGCCCGCTGTCTGCTCCGCCGCCCCCCCCCCCCCCCGCTCTGCTCACGCACCGCACGCACGTGCCGGCGCGCCACGCGCAAACACGCGCGCGCGGCGAAGATTCAGATTGCAATATTTACATAGGGCGCGCGCCCGGCATTCAGCGCGCACGGCACACGCCGCCCCACCCGCACCGCACGCCTGCTGCCTGCTTCCCCCTCGCGTTTCTTGGCGTCTACGCGATCCTTTCCTTATTCTAAACTCCCTCTCGTGCCATTTATCCATGTGCCTTCTGATCCTGTGCTACCGGTCTTTCCGTCAACATCGACTATTTTCTCAACTTCACACCTTCATCCTTTTATATCTTTACTAATATACCACCTCTATCTCTGCGGTCCATACCACTCCTCCACTCCACTGCCATTCCTTCATGGGTCCCCCAACCCTTCTGCATTTGCCTATACTTCTATCTCGTCTCTCTTCCCCTCCCCTCGATCACCCACCAGTTCAACAACTCTCTGTTTCTGTTTCTTTGTTCTTGAAACTTTTCTCGGCTGTCCCTTCATCACTCGAACCGGTCACCATCCATTTACAATTTTTCCATGTATCTACCGTCCTTAGTGTATTTGCCTTTCCGTCATTATCGACAATTCCTTTTTTCCAGCCTCCTGACTTTGTCTTCCACAACTTCTTTCTTTCCTTTTTCATTTCTCCCTTATGCTATTTCAATCCTCTGTTTCTTCAACCTTTCACCCTCAATTGTCCAAACTAAACTATTCAGTTCTAATTGCACACTTCATTTTCCTGCGTTTCTACGTTCTCTTCCCTTTGCCATTATCCTGTTTTTCCTTTTACTTCCTACTTGACCTCGATCCTACTTCCTTCTCTCTTCTTATTCCATCCTACGATCATTATCTTCTCCGTCCTTGGTTTGTTTGTTCCAGAGTTCCTTCATCTCACAGTTTTGTGTTGTTCTCCTAATAATTCTACCTCTCGTCCACTCCGCATTTACCGTCCTAACTCCTCCTGTTCTCTTATTTTCTACCTTTCAAATCTCCACTCTCCCGACCCTCCTTCTCCCTCCGTATTCTTCCTTCACTCTCCGCCCTCCATCATAAATGCCCACGCGTCTGACTCGTGGCTCTTGAGAGAGCGCTCGCCTCTTGTGTAATCCGACCCCGCCTCGTGCCGCGCCGCGTTCTAAAACATTCCGCTCGCTGAAGAAAACCCGCGCGCATTCAGCTGCCGCGACGCCGAACGCCGAGGCATGGGGGCGGGGCTGCGCGCATCAGAGAGGGTTGGAGTAGCGAGGGGGACGGCCGGAGGTGGGCAGGGCCGGACTGGCTGGGGTGAGACGGGAGACGACACGACTGGGCGGGTTACGTCGGAATGTGAGGGAGCGGGGAGATGGCTTACGCGAAAATAAAGGTAGGGGGTCCAAGCAGAGTAAAACTGTGCGTTATGGAGTGGGGAGGGTCGGAGAGGGTCTGCACGGGGTAAGACGGAATGGACAGAACGGAGAGGAATTGGGTGGAGTTGGGCGGAGCGAAACGATGTGGTTCGGAATGCGGAGGGGAGGTGAGGAACTGGAGTGCAGTAGGAAAGAACGGAGAAAAAACCCCTTAGTTGCGTGCGCCCAAGTTGACGTTGGGGGGGGCGCGCGCATCAGAGAGGGCGGAGTAGCAAGGGGGCGACCGGGCGGGATACGTCGGAATGTGAAGGGGCGGGGAGGAGGTGGCTTAAGCGGAAATAAAAGGGAGGATGAACATATCTCGGACTGAAGGGTGGCGGGTTTGTGTCCCGCCTCGGGGATGGTTGTATTTGGTTCGTCCTTACATCCCGTATTATCACCGTATAGTTTCATCTTCACATTTACCATAACGTTAACCTCAATAGTGGTCGCTAATGTACTAGATGTTGATGCGATCTTATATAAGGGGAAAAGGGATCGGATCCGAGCGGAGTAAAAGTGAACGCTGTGATGGGGGAGGGGCGGAGAGGACTGAACGGTGTAAGACGGAATGGACAAAACGGAGAGGAATAGGATTGAGTTGGGCGAAGCGAAATGAGTGCTTCGGAATGAGGAGTTAAGTTTAGTTTATTTTAGTTAATGCCTTATTTTACGTGGCGAGACTCGGGCCATCAGGCCCGCTCTTCCGTCTAACCACGGGGATGGGGAAACTGAGCGTAGAAAAAAGGAGCGATGTGTGCAGTGTGAAAGAACTGAGAGGAAAGAAGTGAGGTTGGTCGCACGTAAAGTGGGTGTGACGGGTCGGGGATGGGCTCAGCCAAGCGGAAAGAAGCCGCTATGAGCGGAGCGGAATGGAGACGGAGTTGGGATGGGCATGCGCTGAGCAGAAAGAAGGGGGGGCGGAACGAACAGGACCGTGCACAGGAAACCGGGGGGACGTAGAGACGGAGCGAATTGAGGCGGGGCGAGGAGGGCCTGAGTGAAGCGGAAGCACCTGAGAGGAAATGTGCAAACAGTGAGAAGGGCTGGAGAGGAAGCGACATGATGACGAAAGGATGAAACGGGTTGGCTGTGGAGGAGAGAAACGGGGCCGAGAGGGGTTGTGCACGAGTAGGGGTGGGGAGGAGAGGGAGCAAAGGCGACAGGGAAAGGTGTGGTAGGTACGCGAACAGTAAAAATAGGCGTATTGCATGTGATGTAAGTATTATGCCGAAGTGGAGATGAAAGAGGTTGGCAACAATGGCGATGAACGGGACGCGGAAAGGCTCGAGGCGTAAAGTGTGGAGCACGAACAGTGAAATGGGGTGGGGAGTATATGATGTAAGTAATATGAGGAAGTGGGGATGAAAGAGGTTGGCAACAATGGCAATGAACGGGACGCGGAAAGGCTGGACACGAAAAGTGTGAAGCACGAACAGTAAAATGGGGTGCGTAGTATGTGATGTAAGTATTACGACGAGGCAGGGATGAACGAGGTTGTCCCTACCGCGGAGGAACGGGGTGCAGGTGGAAAGTGGGCGAGGCGAAACGGTGCGGTGCGCGGGTAGGGACGGGGCGGTACTAGACGTAAGATGAAGCGGAGCGGTTGAAGCCTACAACACGGTACAACCTAAGGAAGTCGTTTAAACCCGCACTTCGCGCTACTCCGGCGAGGGGGAAATCCAAGGTAGAGCGAGCGAGGGGTGGTTAGGCGATTATTATAATTGGTCAACAACGTGACGTCATAAGTTAGGGGATGCAATTGCACCCTAGGGTCTTGTCGGAGCTCCATTAGAAAATAGTGCTGCCTGTGATCGTGGTGTGTCTGTGATAAACAAAGCTTTCATCGTTCGAATTCGTTGCAGCGGTTTGAATTCGAGGTTTTCTTATAAAGTGCTTACTGAAGAGCTTTCTTATAAAAGTGAATTGGTAATTATAAGGTGGATAGACTCGAGGACGTTTGTAGTAAACACTCGAGCCTCGCTGTGACTTGGATCCGGGCGAGCGAAGCGAGAAAACTTGACCTTTAAAATAATTTGGGCGTTCAAATGCCTCGGGGACAAAGTGTATGAAGGGCGAGCCATGAAAATCGCCGGTATGTAAGTTTTTTATTTCTGTCAGAGCGCCTAGGATAACTTGAGGGCGGGCTTAAGGAGACTCCCCTCCTCTGCCCCCTCCCCTTCCCATCTAACTCCCCTCCCCTCCACCGCCGCCAAGCTTCTCTAAGGGTGTACCGTGTTCCGGACTTTAACCGGCGGAGCGGTACGTGAAGCTGGGTGAGCAGTGCTAAGGGGGGGGATGAGGGAGAGGAGGTCAGGTGGACCGGGCGGATGCCAGTGGGCGGTGTTTGGACTGTGTTGGCGTTCAAACTCGAGGCGGCGCGGTGGCGACCGGAATGCAAGGCGGGTGCAAAAGGTCAGGGGAGGATTTGCGGATAAATCCCCAGGCGGTGCGGCGCGTGCGTGTATTAAGCATTTAGCTTTAAAGAGCACCTATGGGATGCGCGGGGCCTCCGCATTTATTTAGCTGCTGGTAGTTTCAGAAACACGACGTTGAATCATTTCTCGCCTTCTGAGCTTAGATTTTCAATTTTTCGGTAGGTGTTTCATAACGGACCGAATTGTCGAAATTTCAAAAATTGCTTACATCTAGTTGACCACAGTGGATCTTGAATCATATTCTCAGATTTTGGATCTTCTCGATTAATTTTAATGGTGCATCATATCTCAAATATGTTTCTGATAAATCTGTAACTGACCGGATAGAATATTAATGAGAGATTTTGGATTTTGGGAACAAAAAGGTTTGAGACATGTGAGTTCTTTCATAAAAATGAAGTGTAATCATTATTAGTAAAATACGTTTAAAGTTAATTTTTAGAGTGTGACTATTCTTGTTTCACTATGTAATGTATTGTAGGTTGATAGTTTTACTTTTCACAATTAGCTTGTTTGTATACAAAGTAGTTGAAATTTTTTTTTTTTTTTTACAATGATATTCTTTGGTTGTCCATCTGAATTTAAAGACAATTTACTTGTTTTATCGTGAATCTGAGATATTTTCTTCAATAGGAAAATATAAGGTTTTAACAAGCAGACATTTGTGACAAAATACCTCAATGCTTGTGGAGTTACTTTTCTATAATTTCTTTGCAAAAATATGGAAGATAATGCCCATCACGACAAAGTATTAAGCAGAAATCACTGTATTGAAAATAATAACAAAACCAATCGTTGAACTTCATCAGTTAAAAATCTAGTCTCACTTATTTTGCCTATTTCACAAAAATATTCACTTCTGTTATTAAATGAAATCTGCCCTCAATTTCAGTTGCTATTCATTGCGGGAGGGATATTCTTCGTTTGAGGCTAATGGCGTGTTGGGAATGCACTGAAATAACACTCTAAATGGGTATTTGTGGTTGTTTGTTTCAGTTCACCCGGTGATTCAGGTACCCAATCAGTTGGTGGGAGCGCCCACCGGGACTGACGTAACGTTGGAGTGCTATGTGGAGGCCTCCCCACGCTCCATCAACTACTGGGTTCGCGAAAAAGGTGAGTTCACAATCGCAATACACGCCTGCAGCTTATTGGACTGCTTTGTATATTGAATTGTGTTTTCAGGCCCCAATGTGGACACCTTTCGTTTCGCCTTATTCTCGCCTTTGTCAGGTTAGCCAAAACACGCAGTCAGATTGACATGTGGATTTGCAAGAATGCAATGCTCTTAAAGAACATATACCCATAGCCAGCGTGAAGCCTTTGCCTGCTCGGACCGGGAGCGGTAGCTCAGTGCATCAACTGATGTCACTGCAGCGCCTTTGACCGGGAGGTCCTAGGTTCGAGTCCTGACGGTGGCAGGATTTTCGACACTAGCTTTTCAGCTAGGTCGAAGTCAGTCACTGTCTGGAGGAGATTTCTAGCCGTCGGCTGCTCTGATCAGTAGTTTTCCGTGGTTTCTTTGATCAACACCAGGCGAATGCCGGAGCAGTTCCCTATCAATCGGGTCACGGTCCGCGCGCGATCTGTTCTTCCCATTCCTTGTCCTATCCTCTCTCCCCTTACACACACACTTACACTAACATGCACTGCACTACCACATATCTCGGGAGACCGGTCGGGAGCTTAGAGCTTCTCCCGGCTGTGGCGGTGGTCCGCTGGTGGGAGAGTCCAGGTTAGGGGACAACCCCATTACCCGACGGTAGGTCGGTGCCGGATCTCGCCATCCAGCGGGAGAAGATCACCGCTATTTCCCGAGAAAAAACATGCACTACACTAACGGGACTAATGACTAGAGCAGTTGACGCGCCCGGAAACACGAAAAAAATCAATCAATCAATCAATTTGCCTGCTCGAAACATACTTACGGGTTGATGCCGGAGTCATAGGCTACTTACATGCGAGGGATAGATCCCTCCTCAACTTCCTCTGAGTGAGAGGTACTGCCACGACGAATCCAAAGCTCAACCTGGAGCCACCAGATCAGACCCGGGGACACGGATCCCACGCCTATCTTCTCATGGCTGCGTCTTTAGCACAAGCGATGCGAGTCGCATCGAGGTACTTAGCAACCGGACAGGAGTTTCGCTTTCGTAGGACCGAAGACCCGATCCCACCCGCGGGAGAATTCATGATCACCATTAGCTTCATTTCACTGACAATCGAGGACAATTTATCCAGGCTGGTTGTTTACCCTTAGTGCCCACTGCACTGTGTAATCACCACCATCATCGCAGGTTGCTTTCCCTACAAACAGAAGGAGCTGTGTCTGCGCGAAATTTGCACGATTACTCAGTAGCACACAAAGTATGTGGGACGTGGAAGTCAGAGTCAGTGTAAGTGTGAGAGTGAGAGTGAGAATTAAAATTAGATTCAGTAGGAGAAGGAATCACCTCCAAAATAACCTTGAAAATAACCTTGGGAAACTTCAAAAGAAACATTGTATTATCTCTGTTAAAGTGTGTAAGTGTGAGTGTGTGTGTGTGTACGAGAGTATAAGTACGAGCGATGTGCGCGAGTGTTTGTTTGTAAGCGTATATTGTTTAAAGCAGAAATGAAGATTTCAAGAAATAGTTTATCTTCTATATATATCCACTTAAATTAGATACTTCTTTTGAGAATATTTGCTTTATAGAGTAGGGGTGTAGTCAATTGGAATTTGTCCTCTCACAGATGTGTGTTTTTCAAGACAGTTTTCTATTTAGTATGGTTGTGTTTTCAACAAAACTTTTAAAATCAATGTGAAATTCGTCACTTGTGGGCGGTATTCACTTCCATTTAATACCTCATGTGCCAAGATTAATTGGATAGGAGAGCCGCAAAACGCATCGATAGCACAGAAGTAATACAGGCGATGTTTTACCTCGAGGTTCTCGGAGGCCTTGACAGCCTGCGGGGGCGTGGCCGGTGTCGGGGGCGCGGAAGGCAGGTGGCCGGGGGGGGCCGGGGGGGCCCACCCGCCCCGGGCTCTTATCTGACGGGCGCGGGCGGAGGCGGCGAGCGCCTGCCGATAAGGCAGTCTTCTGTTTTGTCGGCTAGAGCGCCGCACCAACCACCTCGCAGCAGGTGCTGAGAGCTCCGCTCCGGAGGGAGGCGGTCCCCCTTAATTACTTGCTATCGATTGTACATTAGTTAATTACTCGCAACTAATTAGCGGTGCGGCAAGAAAAGAAGCTTGAAATTTGCATTAACCCCGCTATGCGCTATAAAACATCATAAACCTCCCAAAGCGCCACCAACTAATCACGCTAAAAACACGTGGGTGGGAGGGGGGCGTGCGCTGGAGGTGCCCGTGGCAGACCCTTCAAGGGCTGAGGGCTGTTTGGATGCAGATTTGCCCCTCGGGGTGGGCTGTCTAATTAGCCCGGCCCGATAATCCCGATTTGCCCAGATGCTGCCCTATTTTCATCGCCCTCACCTGACAAGGCGATAGTGCATGTGGAGTTTTGTAAACGTCGGGCAGTAAAGGGAACAAGAGATAAGAGAGGTTAAGCAAATGCAACGTTTGAAAGAAGTATACACTGGACGCGTTCATCTATACACGTTTACATTGTCGACCCCTTCTTGATACTTCATAACGAATGGCTAGTCCAATGGTACAACTTAGTTGAGTGTTTCAGCACATTGAATTTGTTGAAGATGGGTTTGACAAACTTCCGCGACAGCTAAGTTCATGTGCACATTTATCGCCGTCCATTTATAACCGCTTGTGAACTTATTTATTAAATAGTTAATATATAAGTGTGTCAGTCAGGAAAGTACCTACTCTTTAATATACCGTAATAATGGAATTTATTAGCAACGTTTGCAATTTTCTGTTACGGACTTCTTTTATTATCAGATCACAAACGGGGAGTTTACCTTTTGTTTTCTCTTGGTAAATGTACTGCGTTTTGCACATGGAATATCAGTTTTCCCTCCAGTTGCTATTTCATAAAATATGGAACTTTTACAAATGTTTATACTTCATTACGGTTTCATTATTCTATAATCTTAGCAAGTAATGTGACGACCACTGCAAATCCCATCGATGTTGCCTATATCAACTCTTCATTTGAGGTTAAATGATGTAATGTAACATATCCTACCCCAGACTTAGAGGTCATGTAAGGATGTACGAGTAAGTCGTACAGGACACACTGAACAACAACGCGATCATAAAGACGATGCATCACTCAAAGTATCTATTGATATTTAAAATATGCCAAAAACATCTTTCTATGCCCAGAAAAGATTTTATTTTTAAAACGCCCGGTTTTGTGCACCCAATTTAGTAGAAAGCCTTGTAATTATACAACCATTATTCCGATACCTCTGAATTTCTTCTTATTAAATTACACTTTCTTATTACTGACAAATTACCCTTTTTTTAATTCATTTTACCATCGAACTTACATTATTACTGATAAGCTTAACCAAGTACACGAGAATACGGTGATATATCAAAATGGAATTTTGATTTTATGACTCGTACATCATTCACGTTTCCTGAAAGGATTTAATTTCTCTAAAGCCAAGTTAGTTAACGAGAAATCATGTATTTTTAATGATAAAATTTATTTTGATAAGGATGAAGTTACTTATTTCGATATTTATTTAGACACAAAGAAGAATACTGTTTTTATTTTGAAATAGGGTTAAGTGAAAGATAGCTCCTTACGGAATCATGAAAACCCCATGAAAGAACATGAACATCCCGTCATTTGTTCGTTTGTCAAGCTCCATCCGAAATAAAATTTCAGATACGCCTTTGGCACTAATGACAAAAGAGTCAGCAAGCTTCAAAGTTTCCTGTGCTTTCACAGAACTTCTATTTCGTTAAACCCTGGATCCCACGGATTCCGCATCGGGTGCCGGCGCGGGCGGGCACAAACAGTTGAAGTAAGCCGCCGCAACACTCCGTTTGGCGCCTCTTCTGGCGGGCGGGCGGGCAGCAAATTTGCATTTGAGATGAGTTGCAAACTGGCCGAGCTCCGATTACCTCCGTCGCTCCGAGCGACAGCGCGTGGCAACAGGCGTTTTCCGCACGCCCCCACGCGGCGCGGCGCGGCACCGGCGTCCGGGCGAGGCTCCTGCGATCTGGCTGCAAACCGGCTGCTGGAAGAGCCCCGTGCTCATTGGGACTACGTGACAGTTTTTAACCGGTTTACTCACCCCATCATGATGACTGAAGGTAGCGGATTCGGTGGTATAACGGTCAGCGTACCGGACTGTTGTACTCGAGTTTTCGGGTTGAAACCCCATCGAGGCCGTGGACGTTTAAGGGCGAAAAAAATCCTTCGTACGCCTTCCTTCCCTCGAAGGCCTCCTTTCGGAGGGGAAGTAAAGCCGGCTGTCCCATGTTAGTAGATTTTCTGCATGTAAAAGATCCTCAAGCCTAAAAGAAGCCTCTGAGCAAAATTGAGATCCGCCTGTTTCATCGCCCAAGATAATACCTCCTTGTATTATCTTGGGATAACAAAATTTGCGTGGTTCGACGGAAGAGCGTGCCTGATAGCCCGAGTCTCGCTACGTAAAATGAGGCACTAACTGAGTGATTGATTATTAATGATTCCGGATACTGTGACCGCCCGTTTTCTTAGATTCCGAAAACGTGTCACATACCGCCCTAAGAAAGCGAGGGAAAAGAATATTTTGAACGCGCGCCAACGCGGATGGATATTTGGAATGATAATTAGAATTTAGAACAAGAGAGACCGCCACCTTAGACCAAGGGCGAGACCGGAGGTCGGATGAAAGAAAAAGTTCTTTCTGAAGGTAGCAGCTGAACTGGGCGGACGTATGGAAAACGGTACCCCAGGAAGTGACATTGCAGCGGACTTCAGATTTGCAACTTTTTTGAGGAAAACTCTTCTAGAAGACCAGAAGAGGTAATTATTCTGTTATAAATTGATTTAAACATAATCTTAGAAGAAAGGTAATAAGAAATGTTATGAATTTATAATGGAAGAATTAGGGAGAGAAATTTTGAATAGATGGCAGTAATTAATAGCTTGCATTCATTTCTCTTTCCAGTTTTTTTCTCTCTCACATGCTTTTCGTATATTTAAATACTTCTTGAAGTTGGTGCTCATATAAAAGGGGTGATCTCTGGATTCATTTTCACTCTGAATATCCAGTTGGTCATTAACTGTAATCGAAAATAAAGTAAAATTCATATGAGAGTATTCAAGCATATAAAACTTGAACGAGAAGAAGAAGGCGATTTCTGAGGAGCAACGGCGTTCTCAACCGAGGCCACGACGCTTCAAGGCCGAAGCAGCTCGGTGGAAAGGTGAGAAGGAAGCAAAGTGGACTGCTCTACGCGCCGAGAACACAGTAAGGTCGTTCCAAATAAAATGTTTTGTAGGGATAGGAGTGATTCAGTTTAATAAGAAAGCTCATTCTGTATCTATCACGTAGAAAGAAAAAGGGAGTGTAACAGATTTACCACGCTTAAAAGATAAGAAAAGTAAAAGTACATTTGTTTCCGACTTCTAATACGTGAGAATAGAACCAATCTTTTTCTTTCAAAAGATTTCTTGAAGATCAATATTGTAATATAGTGATTATGAGTTTGTGTGAAGGGCACGAGTAATAATAGTAATTTCTCTGATTTTAGGAGAGAGAAAGAGTTTCTTTTTGTTGTAAAAGTAATGTTATGGAAAGTATTAATTTTTGATTTCAATGTGTGTTTTTTCACATTTTTTGTAAAGTAATATTTTAATCGATTCTTCGAATTTCTGAAAGCGTGTTTGTTAAACAATTGCTGTAGATGAAAGAAATTGTGTATTGTGTTATTAGTGTGTGTTTTTTCAGTCAATATATTCTGTATTTGATTTTTTCTTCTGTGTGCCATTATGTATTTTGATGAAGAGCAAATATTTTAGAATATATTCTGAATTTAGTGAAAAAGATTCTCACCCGAGCATATTTGTGTGATTTTTGCATCCAATCCATAAACGATCTTCACGACCCTGCTTCCTAATTTTTTTTTATTTATTGTGTCCACACTGACGTCTATACCGAGCTAGTCGACCATCTGGTGAATTGTGGTTCGCCACCCCCCAAGATGTCCTTCAGGTCGGGCAAGGCCTTACGGTTTATACCGCACACGACTGTGGTCGCGCACTGGCGCCCATAAGCGGCCTGATTGGTTGGGACAGCATTTACGACAAACTCGATTTGGGAATAATCGAGACCAAAGTTTGGTGTAACTAAATACTAGTACAATTGAATCACAGTTCACTAAAATTTGACCAGGTTGCAGGTAGTGAGTACAAGTGTGTTGAGTAAAGTGTGTTATTTCAGGAGTGTTTTTTCGAAAGTAAAGGATATTTATTATATGAGGTGAGTTTTATTAGTTCTAAATTGTGTCTGGTATTTGTGTGAAAATATTTTGTGAGAGGTGTATGGTGTCTGGTAAAGAATTGATTGATTCTATAAGTTAATAGATTCAAAATGGCAGATAAGGCATAACGTATTAGTAGTTTTACTCAATGTGGAAGGTAGAACTTCTGAGGAATCATAGATAAAGGATAGGAAACTGGGGGGACAAGCACCAGGTAATGATGATCGGGGAGGAAACGACAGAGTAGAACAGATAGAGAGTGGAGAAACTAGGAGACGCGTCGCTCGACAGAATCACACAACCACAACACGAGATCAGGATGAGGAAGAACGAAACTCGAGAGGCTAATTCAATGATGCAACGGTTAATAGACAATCTATGCAACAATTAGATGAGGTTATCATGCAGGATGTGAAAAAACAGAGGAAACCATAAAAATTAGGTTATTTTGGAAACTAAACTAGAGGAGAAGAACAAGGCTACTGGAAACCAAATTAGAGGAGAATAACTTGGTACAAATACTTTGAAACCAAATTAGAAGAAAATAACTCATACAATGCATTGGAAACTAAACTAGAGGGAGACCAAGGTTACTTAAACTAAACTAGAGGAGAGAACAAGGCTACTTTGGAACCAAATTAGAGGAAAAATAACTCAGCAATAAATGCATTAAAACAAAATTCACGGAATTGACATGAAATTGAAGGAAATAATAGAAGTTAGAAGGAAAATTTAAAAGTGGCAGTTTTCATTGAATTAGCGATAGAAGGTCGAATTTAAGAGCTGAGGTTCAACAAGAATTAGTACACAGCAGGAACACGAGAACTTTAGAGAAAAATTCACGGAGCTGGACTCTGAATTAAAGAAAAGGATCAAGTGCAACGAAAGACGAGTACAGGATCGAACACCGGATTATAACCGCCGTATCCGACACAGGCAGATTGAGTGCAGAACAAGGAGTAGAAAAGTTCCAGAATTAGTTATTACTGAAATGTTCAGGTTCGCTTATTGAATTAGATAGTGGAATAAAGCGCTCTCAGGATGGCGTTCTCTACAAATATCAAATTAATGCATATAAGAGTGAAGTAGTAGAACTGAAAAAATCAATTAGAAAATTCTACCAATGAGTGAGAGGTTAGCCCACGCATGCTCAATACGTGTACTCCTAATTTCAGTGCAGTGGAGATGAAAATCCATGCATTATGAAAAGAAGTAGATAATTTCCTTTTCTTTTAAATTCGTGTTCCGGACAGTAAGAAAACTCCTGAATCAGTGTTTTATCAGATGTTGCAGGGTACGTACTAACTAAGATAGTTTGTGAGAGTTTCAAAACTATGGCTATTTAGAACTCAGAAGAAAAATTTTATTCGAGATATTGAATAACGAAACTCAAATCAATTTAAAGTTAACGTAATGTATGAGGCCGTGGAAGAAGGCATTGATGTCCATGCAGGAATATGCAACGGAGAAATTAGCTTATTTCAAATTATGTACCCGACAATTTGGATGAAGAAATTCCTCACCTGGTTTACACACGTCATTTTCCCTTCCTCGACGCAAAATTTCATGGCTTAAAATCTCTGCACAACCACTGAAAATAATAACGCAAAGTTAGATTGTATGATGCCACTTTCAGCATAATGAAAGCAGCCACAGAGCATGGCAAATGCCAATGGTCCGTAAGACAAGACAGCAGACAGCAACAAATATAATGTAAGCAAACCAGAAACAGGAGAAACTTACAAACTGAAACACATTACTACAAGAAAAACAAAACTTATAATAGACAAGACAGGACTCACCTTAGATAGAAATAGAAAAAAATTCTATTGATAGGAGGAGTTTTCCAACCCAGAAATACAGACCCACATCTCATGACATGAGTCGAAAATTAGAAAGGTTTGTTCGACACGCCATCCATATTACAAACCAAATATAGAACAATCTAGTATGAAGAAGAGGTGTATGATATTATCAATCGAATTAACTCATTTGATGATGAATCAGCAACGATAATCTCAATGAAGCATCAGAAAATAAAGCAACTGAAGTATATTACTTAGGAATCGTGCCGTGTTTGCAAAAACAAGAATCCAGTAGTAAAGATTTTCAATTGAAATAGAATTAACAGATAAAACACCATTCATTTCGGGTTACCAATATGTCATTCCAGAAAAACATAAGGAAGAGGTGCAGATAAGCTCATTGCTACCATGGTCAAAGATGATATCATCATCATGAAGTCCAAAAACCTCTTATTCAAACTGATAGTGCTTCGTAGAAAAGATAATGGGGAAGATAAGGTTGTGTTTAGATGCAAGGCGATTGAATCAAGTTACCTTACTGCACAGAGAGATAGACCGTTGTGTAGAGGATTTAACTAATCAATTATCCAGCATCATGTTGAGTTCAAATCGACTTCACTGCATCGTAATATTGGCAAATAGCGATAGCACCTGAATGTAGACAATATAGTTATGGGATTTATTCACTGGGGAATTTGGTATGTCTTCAAAAGAATGCCATTTGGACCTGGGAGAACAGTGCATCTGCTTCCTGTGGCAGTCTAGACAATATCATTGGCAGAGAGATGTCCAGCGATTTATCTATATTGATGATCGTGCTTGTGTGGTCTAAGACATTTGAGAAACACATGACTCAAGCTTGATACTTGTTGAAAACGTCTGATTGAAAATAATTTAGCAACTGGAATTTGGAGAAGAAAGTAATTTCGCACTAAACAAGTTAAGTCTCTGGGTTATGATGACAGTTAATGGAGTCAATGAATAAGGTGGAAAAGATGCAAGATAGATAAATTGCACCAAAAACACGAACAACTTAAAAGTTTGTTAGTTGCAGTCAATTATTACGCTAGATTTATTCCTAATTTCTGCCATATGCACATTGAAATATTTCTTCCAGCCAGTGAAAGCACACTAGATGAAAAGTACACACCTGAAAGAAATTTGATAGTTTATGACTATTTAAAGAATGAAATAAATGGCAAAATAGATGAAACAAACAGATAAAGCAAACTGACAAGAACTCATGGGTGAAAAAGAAAAAAACAAGAGGGAGAAAGAAGGAGGAAAAAGAAGAAGGAAGAGGAGGGAAGAAGACATGAGTAGAGTAAGCAAGAGGAAGAAAAAACAAGATTGCTTGACACTCTAGAATCAAGAAAAAGAAGAGCATAATTTTAGTGAAAAGATTTGATGCAGTATATGAAATCAAATCCCATAAAATCTTTTTTTTAGAAAGAAGGGTTATGGTGACCTGCCTGCTTTAGATTCCGAAAACGTGTCAAAGCATACCGCCCTAAGCAAAGGAGGAAAAGAATATTTTTGAAATCGCGCCACCATGATGGATATTTGGAATGATAATTTAGAATTTAGAATGAAGAGACCGCCACCTTAGACCAAGGAAGTGAGACTCTCGGAGGGTCGGATGAAAGAAAAGTTCTTTCTGAAGGTAGCAGCTGAACTGGCGACGTATGGAAAACGGCACCAGAAGTGAGCATGCAGCGGACTTCGTGATTTGCACCCTTTTGAGGAAAACTTAGAAGACCAGAAGAGGTAATTATTCTGTTATAAATTGATTTTAAACATAATCTTATAGAAGAAAGGTAATAAGAAATGTTATGAATTTATAATGGAAGAATTAGGGAGAGAAATTTTGAATAGATGCAGTAATTACATTGTATTCATTTCTCTTTTTCCAGTTTTTTTTCTCTTCTCTACATGCTTGCATATTTGGAATACTCTTCTGAAGGTGCTCATATGTGTAAGGTGATCTCGATTCATTTTCACTTGAACATCCAGTTACTATTAACTGTAATCGGAAAATAAAGCAAAATTATATGAGAGTATTCAAGTTAGTAAACTGAACGAGAAGAAGGCCATGATTTCTGAGGGAGCACCCATGTTCACCTGAGGCCACGACGCTTCTCCAAGGCCGAAGGCTGAGCCTTCGGGAAAGGTGAAGGAAGCAAAGTGGACTGGTTCCCATGCGGCTGAGAACACAGTGTTAGTCGTTCCAAATAAAATGTTTTAGATAGGAGTGGGGATTCAGTTTACAAGAAAGCTCATTCCTGTATCTATCACGTAGAAAGAAAAAAAGGGAGGGCAACAGATTTACCACGCTTAAAAGATAAGAGTAAAAAGTACATTTGTTTCCGACTTAATACGTGGGGAGAATAGAATCAATCTTTTTTCTTTCAAAAGGATTTCAAGATCAAATATTGTATTATGTGATTAAGAGTTTGTGTAAGAGATACTATAATAATAGTAATTCTCTGGATTTTAGAGAGAAAGAGTTTCTTTGTTGTAAAAGTAATGTTAAGGAAAGTATTAATTTTTGATTTTCAATGTGTGTTTCTTTCACATTTTTGTAAAGTATTAATATTTTAACGATTCTTTCTGAATTTGAAAGCGTGTTTGTTAAACAATTGTTGTAGATGAAAGTAGGAAATTGCATTGTGTTATTAGTGTGTGTTTTTTTCAGTCAAGAGACTTGTATTTGATTTTTTCTGTGGTGCTTGTATGTATTTATTGCAGCAGCAAATATTTTTAGAATATATTCTGGAATTTAGTGAAAAGTGATTCTCAAATTCGAGTTATTTGCAGTGATTTTTGTATCCAATCCATAAACGATCTTCACGACCCTGCCCCCTAATTTTTTTATTTATTGTGTCCACATCTGGACGTCTATACTGAGCTAGTCGACCATCCAGAATTGTGTTCACACCCCCAAGACGTCTCTTCAGGTCGGTGTCGTCTTGACATGGCTTGTACTGCACACGACTGTGGCTTCGCAATTGATGTGCCCATATGGGGCCTGATTATTGATGCATTTACGACAACCTTCGATTTGGGAATAACTAGCGAGACCAAAGTTTGGTGCAACTAAAATTACTAGTACACACTTGAATCACACAGTTCACTAAAATTTCTGACCAGGTTGCAGAGAGCACAAGTGTGTTGAGTAAAAGTGTGTTATTTCAGGAGTGTTTTTTTCGAAAAGGATATTTATTATATGAGTTTTATTAATTTAAATTGTGTTCACAGTATTTCTCTAGTGAAATATTTTGTGAGAGGTGTATGGTGTTCAGGAAAAGAATTGATTGATTCAGGCAGCACACAGATCCAAATGGCAGGATAAGTATAACGTGGGCTAGAATTTACCTACCGTGAAGGAACTTGAGGAATCAGATAGCGATAGGAAACTGGGGGACAAGCACCAGGGCAATGCATGATCGTGAGGAAACGATGGTGGAGAACTAGTAGAGCGTGTTGGTGAGAAATTCAGTGAGACGTCGTGCCGACAGAATCACAGCCAACGCCAACACGAGATCAGTGGTGGAGGAAGAACGAAAACTCGAGAGGTAAATAATCCAATGATGCACGGTTAATAGACAATTATGCAACAATTAGATGTGAGGTTAGTCATGCAGATGTGAAAACAGAGGAAACCATAAAAATTAGGGTTACTTTGGAAACTAAACTAGAGGAGAACAAGGCTACTTTGGAAACCAAACTAGAGGAGAATAACTGGCAATAAATACTTGAAACCAAATTAGAAGAAAAATAATCAAGTAATAAATGCATTGGAAACTAAACTACAGAGGAGAGACCAGTTGTTACTTTGGAAAACTAAACCAGGAGGAGAACAAGGCTACGGAAACCAAATTAGAGTGAAAATAACTCATACAATAATGGATTAAAAAACAAATTCATTTAGAATTGACATGAAATTAGTTAGCAATAATAGTGGGAAGTTAGAAGAAAATTTAAAAGCAATAAAGTTTACTGAATTAGCGGAGCAGGGAAGGCTGAATTTAAGAGCGAGTTCAACAAGAATTAATAGCAAGTACAGGAACACGAGAACTTAGGGAGAAAATTCACGAGCGGGACTTAATTAGAAGAAAAGTGCTGATCAGTAACGAAAGAATTTGAAAATAGATCGAAACACAATTTGATCTTATAACCGCCGTATCCGACAGGCAGATTCATTGAGGTAGAACAAGGTATAGAAAGTTCCAGAAATTAGTTACTGAACAAGTTCAGGTTCAAGCTAATAAAATTAGATAGTGGAATAAAGGCTCTTTCTGAATAGAGATGGCGTTCCTACAACATCAAATTAATGCATATAAGAGTGAAGTAGCAGAACTGAAAATCAATTAGAAAATTTAATACCGAGTGAGGAAGTGTTCAGCCCACGTATGTTTCATTGCCGTGTACCCTAATTTCAGTGCAGTGGGAGATGAAAATCCATGTATTTGCAGGAAAGAAGTAGATAATTTCTTTTTTTTTAAATTAATAGTTCCGGGACAGTGTTAGAAAACCTGAATCGTTTATCAGATGTTGCAGGGTAATGCACGAATCTGGGCAGACAATAGGAGAGTTTCCCAAAACTATGGTTTGAACTCAAAGAAAATTTATCTGAGATATTGAACAACGAAACTCAAATCAATTCTAAAGTTAACGCAATGTATGGTACGTGAAAAGAAGTGGCATGATGTCCATGCAGTAAATATGTAAACGGAGAAATTAGTTTGTTTCCAAATTCTTTCATGTACCCGATTAATACCGGATGAAGAAATTGTCTGTTTATTAATACGTCATTTTCCTTCCCCTCGACAAACTCATTAAAATCTCTTACCAATGTCCATCGAAAAAATTAGTAAGACACCAAATAGATTGTAAGGATGCCACTTTCTGTATAATGAAAGGTTACAGAGTGTTATGGGTAAACAAGCAATGGTCCGGTAAATGGTCAAGATAGCAGACAGCAACAAGAGCAATGTGTTAAAACTGTAGGAGAAACTTACAAACCGGAAACATTACCAAGAAAACAAACTTATGCTAGACAAGACAGGACCTCGTCTAGGATAGAATAGAAAAATTCTATTGAGTAGAGTGAGCTTTCCAACTCAGAAAATACAGGACCAAGGCATACTGGGTGACATGAGTTTGGAAAATTAGAAAGGTTTGTTTCGACACGCCATCCTGCCGCAAACCAAATAGAAATCTAGTGAAGAAGAGGTGGCGATAAGAATAATCGAATTAATCTTATTTGATGATGAATTGTGGAATGATAATCTCACGAATATCAGAAAAAACAGTTAACTGAAGTATTTTCTAGAATCAAAAGGTGTTTGCAAAAACAAGAATCCAGTAAAGATTTTCAATTCGAAATAGAATTAACAGGATAAAACACCATTCATTGCCAATACCAACATGTCATTCCAGAAAAACATAATAAAGAGGTGGATAAAGCTCATTGCTACTATGGTCAAAGATGATATCATCATCATGAAGCTCAAAACCTTATCTAAATCCGATAGTGCTCGCAGAAAAGAGCAATGGTGGAAGATAAGGTTGTGCTTTAGATGCAAAGGCGGATTGAATCAAGTTACCCACGTGTCATGAGATGACCGTTGCGTGTAGAGGATTTAATTAGTAATCAATTATCCACTGGCAGCGGTTGAGTTCAACCGACTTCACTGCATCGTATTGGCAAATAGCGATAGCACCTGAATGCGCAGACAACATACAGGATTTATTCACTGTGGGGAATTTCGTATGTTCAAAAGAATGCCATTTGACTAAGAACAGTATCTGCTCTGTACAATGTCTAGACAATATTGGCGCAGAGAGATGTCCAGCGATGCTTTTATCTATATTGATGACGTGCTTGTGTATTTCTAAGACATTTGAGGAATAAGGATCAGTTAGACATTTTGTTGAAACGTCTGATTGAAAATAATTTACAAATTGAATTTGGAGAAAAGTACGGCACTAAACAAGGTTCTGGTTATGATGTGATAGCAACGGAGTCAAAATGAATATGGAAAAGATGCAAGAGATAGGATAAATAATCAGCTAAAAAAACACTTGTGGGGAACAACTTAAAGTTTGTTAGGTTGTTACCAATATTACGCCAGATTTATCTTTAATTTCTGCCATGCGCACATTGAAATATTTCTTCCGTGCTATGAAAGCACACTAGATGAGTAGGGTAATATAATCGTGAGTAAAATTTAGCGTTTGCGACCATTTAAAGAATGAAATAAATGGCAAAATGGATGAAACAAAACAGATAAAGTAACCGAGCGCAATCATGGAAAAGAAAAAAACAAGAGGAGAGCATGGAGGAAAAGAAGAAGGAAGATGAGAAGAAGACAAATAGGAGTACAAGAGGAATAAGAAAACAAGATTGCTCGACGTTCTTAGAATCAAGAAAAAAGAAGCATAATTTATGAAAAGATTTTACGGCATATGAAACTGCAATCCCATAAAAATCTTTTTTTTTTCGAGAAGGGTTATATGACCTGCCTGCTTTCAGGATTCCGAAACGCATGTCACATACCGCTAAGAAAGCGAGGAAACATTAGAATCGTTATGCCAACAACGCGTGGATGGATATTGGAAATGACACTAGAATTTAGAACAAGAGAGGCATCGCCACCTTAGACTGGCGGGCGAGACCGGAGTGTTTGACGAAAGAAAGTCTTTCTGAAGGCAGCAGCTGAACTGGGCGGACGTATGGAAACGGCAACACCCCAGGAAGTGACATTGCAGCGGACTTGTGATTTGGTAACTTTTTGAGGAAAACTCTTTCTAGAAGACTAGAAGAGGTAATTATTCTGGTTATAAATTGATTTTAAACATAATCTTTAGAAGAAAGGTAATAAGAAATGTTATGAATTTATAATGGAAGAATTAGGGAGAGAAATTTTGAATAGATACAGTAATTATTGAAGCTGTATCTTATTTCTCTTTTCCAGTTTTTTTTTCTCTCACATGCTTTTCGTATATTTAAATACTTCTTTGGTTGGTGCTCATATAAAAGGGGGTGATCTCTGGATTCATTTTCACTCTGAATATCCAGTTGTGGTCACAACTGCAATCGAAATGTAAAGTAACTATATGAGATATCTGGCAAAAAAAAAAAAAAGATATAAAACTTGAATGAGAGAAGAATATTATGATTTGAGTGAGACATACCCATACTCTGAACCCGAGGCCACGATCAGCTCAAGGCTGAAGCAGCTGGGTAGGTAGAAGGAAGCAAAGTGACTGCTCTACGCGGGGCTGAGAAACACAGCAAGGTCAGTCTCCAAATAAAACAAGCCTGTAGGGATAGGAGTGATTCAGTTTAATATAAGAAGCTCATTCTGTATCTATCACGTAGAGCAAAATGGGGAGGGTAACAGATTTACCACAGCTTAAAGATAAGAAAGCAAAGTACATTTGTTTCTGACTTAACATGTGGAGAACAGAATCGAATCTTTTTCAAAAGGATTTCAAGATCAACATTGTAATATAGGATTAAGAGCTTTCAGTAAGAGCATAATTATAACAATAGTAATTCTTCTGGATTTTAGAGAGAGAGAGTTTTAAGGTAAAAGTAATGTTATGTGGAGTGCACACTTTACTCTTCACTGTGTGTTTTTCACATTTTGTAGCAATATTTTAACGATTCTTTCGTGAATTTGTTAAAGTTATGTTTGTTAAACAATTGGCCACAGATGAAAGTAGAAATTGTGTATTGTGTTATTAGTGTGTGTTTTTTCAGTCAGAAGAGTATTCTGTATTTGATTTTTCTGGTGTACATTGTATGTGTATCGTTTGCAGCAAATATTTTAGAATATATTTGAATTAGTAGAAAGTGATTCACCTGAGTTATTTGTGGATTTGGGATCCAATCCATAAACGATCTTCACGACCCTGCTGCCTCTCAATTTTTATTTATTGAACCACACTGACGTCTGTTCGAGCTTTCAGTCGACCCAGTGAATTATGCTCCGCCACCCCCCAAGATGTCCTTCAGGTCGGGCAGGCGCTGGCCTACGGCCTGGCAGGAATACCGCACACGACTGTACCTTCGCAACACGTTAACCCGGTTGGTCGGCTAGTCCCGTAAATGTCGTGCATTTTCCTCGCAGGTGGTGGTGGTGGTTTTTCCCGCTGATGCCGGTGGAGATCTGGCGCCGACCGAAGTTGGCTAGCGGGGCTTTCTCAACCAGGTATCTCCCACCAGCAAGCACAATGCTTCGCCAGCACCACCCAACTTAAGTTCCCGAAGGCGGTCTTCCGCACGCGTGGTAGTGGCATGTAAGTGTGTGTTTGTGTGTGTAAGGGGGGAGTGATAGGATAAATGAAGAGGAATGAAAGAGGCGCATGGCAGGTTACATTTTCTCCAGCATCTACCCATACATAAACACGTGTGGAAAATCCACCAACAGAGCAACTGGTCTTTAGAATTCTCTCAGACAACAACTGAACTCAACCTAGCTGGTGCATGTTTAGTGTAGAAAATCCTGCCACTGGACTGCACCTGGGACTTGAACCTAGGTCTTCCCGGTCAGAGGCACTGCAGTGACTTCAATTGATACCCTGAGCCACCTCTCCCGGTCCGACCTAACAAATACGAGCGACTCTACCAGCGACGATAGCTCTATGGCAACATTGTTGAATCTGCAGCATCGTTTTCTATGAGCTCTATTTTCCGAATTTCAACAGTGGCGGGCTTTCGACACCTGTCTCATAGCTAAGTCCAATTTAAGCGCTGATTAGAGGTGAAACAAGCAGTCGACTGCTCTAACCAGGTGTTAGCCGTAGTTTCTCCGTTCAATACCAGGCAGTGCCGGAGCAATACCTTAAAACACGGGCCACGAGGGAACATACAAAATACCAAAAGAAAATGTTTATATGACCTTTTTCCAGATACCCGGGTTTCCAGGTCCCTTTTCAATACCTACAGACTCGACTATATGTAAAAACATGTGCTGTGTAAATATTCTAACAAACGTTTTTGCAGCATTTGTGAAGTGTGTTTTTGTTGAAATATTTTAATTTATTGCAGAGTTACAGGAGAGTATTTTATTTGTTGTCCTTGATCAGTGCGAGTGCTACTGAGAACAATTTCATGCGAGAAAAAATGAAAGAGGTCATCTTCGTCGACATATTATTTTTATTAAGATTGCCGGATTTCGACCTTGGTCGTCATCATCAGTCTCGCTGCTTTCGGCAAAAGTCTGTAGACTGTGCCTTTACCGAAATCAGCATAATAAAAATAATATGTTTACGAAGATGACCTCTTTTATTTCTTCTCATAAGAACGTCAACAACACCAAATCAGAATTCCCACAAATTTTATGCGAGCTGGCCTAGGTAGCCAAGGTCACTAAGGCTGAAGGGCCGTAGCTGTGGCGAAGGGTCGCGGGTTCGAATCCCGCCCGAGGCGTGGATGTTTGTGTGTCCGTATACCAGTATCGTTTCCCCCGATGTTACTTAGTGGTCGCTATATGACCTTTTTTTTACTTTGACTCTACAGCTCTTTACGAGCTAATGCCTATCAGCGACGTATCGTCCATGGGTCGAGGGGTGTAATTAGCACATAGTATCTCTGGTCTTCTCAACCTGAGAAGTGAGATTTCTCAACGACACAGAGCAACGGATGCTGGGACATCGCAAGGAAAGCGCACAGTTAATGTTTTCCCCGACCAGGAATCGAAACCGGGGTTGCGCCGTGGAAAGCGAGCACGCTAATCAACGAGCCACCGAGAGCTCGCTATAAGACCTTCGTAGATGAAAAGCGACCTTAAATAAGAAAAACAAATTGTGCGAATTTGAGCAGCAGCATCAGTGCTGCTGCAGGCCAGTAGTATTTTTTTATCTTATTGCTTTTGTTGGATGTACATAGGTCAGTTTTAGTATAAACTTTACATATGTTTGATAGACTTACTTACTAACTTATATTTCATACTTATTTCTAAGACTTAAATCTAACATAAGGTTTAGGATGCTCTATTGTGTGTCTCTATTCAGGTTCGAATTCGGAGAAGGTTTTAAGGAATGTATTGTAGAAATATCTTTTTTTTATTCTGGTATGGTTAGATTTTTTTGAGAGTCTAAAGGCTGCAGGGGAAGGGATCTGAGGTAAATAATAGTCAAAGTTGGTAGCTAAGCATGTGATGTGATGTTCAATGAGTTCTAAGTTGAGTTTTAGTTGATGATTCGTGACAAACCACGGTGTATTGGTAATGGTTCTGAGAAATTGGTCTTGAATGATTTGTAATTTCTTTAGATTGGTTTTCGCGGAAAAATATCCAGATGGGACAAGCATACAGCGCCAGTGGTACTAAACATCCCCGAGCGGAAAGCAAAATCTTCCCTAGCCTCGGGGGGGGGGGGACCACGAATGCCGGGGCTGGAGATCGTGAGGCGCGAACCGCAATGGCAACGGAACAGTCATGTTGAGTCGCCGTGCGCTCTGATGCAGCAACCGTAACGTGAGCTGTATTGTGTGCATCGGAGCCGCTGCTGTTTAAAGCTAATGGCAGCGTGCGGTTTTCCGGTCGGGGGAGCAAAGAATAATGCACCCAGAGGCATTGGGCATACAGTAGAAAGTTGTTTTGAGACGTTCAGCCATTTAATATTATACCTGTATGAGTTTCGATGGCACTTTTATGCTGGGAATTGTAATACACCCGTGAAACAAGCTCAGAAGAAAGTGAAAATTATAAACAGGTTATCAGTGTCGTTGTTAATGTGAACTACATTCATACCAGTACTTGCTCATTGTATTCGTGATCGATTGTGTAGTGTTCGTAAAAAAATTTCAGGGCAAAGAGGATTTCACTGTGAATCTGATGAACAGCCCTCTTCATCCCATAATTCCCATCTTCGTATTTTACGACACATAGCCGCTGCTAGTAAATTCAGATCTATGAGATGGCCGTTGCGACGCTGGGTAAACCCATAAACGGAAAATTGGGCACTAGACGTGGACAAGTTACCACTCAACTTCTTTGAGAACTAAGGCGCACAATAAGGTAAAATATGTTACAACAGAGAATATTAAAAGTTTGTTACGCCTAATGAGCGAACACAAAACATTGCCATAAGGTGGAGTCAAAGGCCGTACTAATGAAGGGATCTCCCACATTCTAGAAAATATTGTAGGAAATTTCGAGGTTAATTTATGGAACATGTAAAAATAAAAATGTCGTAGAGATTGGAATAAAGAGATCACATTGCATTTTGAAGATTCCATATTGTATTATTAACATTTCTGACCAGGAGGTCCTAGGGTTGGACTTCTGACGGTGGGAGGATTTTTGATAGTGGCTACATTGCGAGATCGAATCCAACCGATGCCTGGCGGAGATTTCTAGCGGTCGGCTGCTGTGATCGGTAGTTTTCCGAGGTCTCTTCGGATCTCGCTATCCAGCGGGTGATGATCACCGCCACTCCAGCGATAAAACATGTACTACACTTACGGGACTAATGATCTATGAGGTGACGCGCCTTAATGCACTAATCAATCGTAAATTGATAATGTACATAGTAATGAATGAAAACATTATAACATTCAAAATGAAACTTATATAGTAGTGTCTCGAGATTCTGGAAGCAGCATTCCAATTACCATTTTGGTATTTAGAGACGTGAATATTTTATAAGTCACAATGGAAGAAAACGAAGAGGAGCAAGGAGTATAAAACTCAAAAGAAAGTAAGCGAAGAAACGAACTCTTTAACGGACTAGCGGAACCCGGGATATGTTGTTCTGCCCTTCATCTCCCTCTTTCTCCTTCCCTCTCCTCTCTTCCGTCTCTCACTCCGTCTCTCACAGTGTCTCTCTCCTCCCATCTTTCCCTCTCTCCGTCTCTCCCCCTCTCTCCGTCTCTATGTCCCTCTGTCTGTCTGCCTGTCTATGACTCTCTCTGTTCCTCTCATTCACATTAAGTTGGAGATTTTGAACGTTTCTGAGCCTGTGGGGTAATATCGAGAAGCACCGGACCAGCAAAACTGTAATAGAAAGTTCAGAAAATCTCATCCTCTAGATTAAGGTTGATTACTCATCCTCTAGAAATGTTTCTTTGAGGCCTTCGGCCTCAATATTTTAGTTTCTAATCCCCTAGAGTGCTTCCTTTGGGAGTTATTTATCGATATAGATTCAAAAACGCTGCTGAGTGTTAAGGGTTGCATTTGATATGAATATTTATTTTTCTTATACAGAGCCATCTTGTGAAATTACAAGAAAATGAACAGCACATAAACCTTCTGGACGAAAATATACGTAGATTTGCCAACTTTCATTCAGATCGGTCACACGGTGTCGGACTTAACCATTATTATATAAAAACCTCCATTTTTATGTACGAATATGTAGATAATGACACAGAAAATTATGATTACCTGAACTTGTCTACCTTGAGAGCTTATAATCGGTTGAACAAACCTGCTATAATAAAAAAAAAATCATTTTCTCTTCATTTTCAAGACACGTCTCAACGTTGTCGTCTTTACGCCGTGTCCAGACAGCATTGTTGGGAAATAATGGAAGCGCGGCTCTCAACAATAGAAAGCGTCAAGAATGAATACCAGTGCGTCACGCTAGAAGCTCCGTGGGCCAGAGAATAATCTTCTAGAGCGTCATAACCTTCAATTGTTTCTCGTAATTGTTAATAGGCAAAGAGCGGTGTCACGGGAACGAATGCGTGTCAAGGTCAGTTCCGCACTCACTGCGCATTCACTGTGTTAGTCAGTCACCTGTCAATTGTGGGCTGGGGCGGATGCTGCCTTGCTTTGTGCGGTGGGTTAAGGGCGAGTATGACTTTCGGTCTTATATGTCACAGACATCCCCGAGCACAACTTATTTGCCTGCAAGGTGCAATGTAGAAGAGAAACACTCTTTGCCTCCGAAGAAGAAAATTAATTAATAGTTAAATGAGTTATATTTTTTTTATTTATTTAGTCAAAAACAGTCAAAAACCGTGTGTGACGTATGGGGGAGAAAATCATCTGCGCACGCTTTCTTTGAGTTTCAGAATACCTTCCCAACAATTTAACTATTAACGTTGAAAGATGAAAAATAGTAATACATACACATGTCACCAAGAATAATAATAATAATAATAATAATAATAAAATAAAAGCGAGAGATTTAACATTTCAAAGTAGATATTTTCGTTGCCAAATTATAGAAAACGTATTTTTACCTGGTAAAGGAACGAATAGATTTGATTTTTCTATATTGTTAACAAAATAGAAACTCAAATTCTGGCCTACTACCACTACAAGCAAAAGGTTCAACAAAACGTGCGCATAGTGAAGCTACATTTTACGTCCAGGAAGCAACCAATTGGCCAGTCCCAGCATTTGCTCACTGGATCAGGAAACTGACAAACCCGATCGAGATGGTGGTCATTGACCCAGAAGCTGCCACACACTTGTTACAGGAGCATGTCTTTTTTTAAATTATACAATGCTAATGTAAACTAACTCATTACACTATATCTTGGTTTTGTTAAAGTAAACATTATTTTTTCTTTTTGACGATCAGTATAACTGTATAGAAACAGTATAGAAACATATTTATTGTATTTTACTCGATTGTGACAGCTGAAATATTCAAGACACAACGCATTAAAGGAATATAGAAGATATTGTTTCCACAAACCCGATACAATGTGAAGCATCCATTCTCTATAGAGTATTTTCATTATCACTTAATAACACAATACTGAAATATCAATACATCGTTACAAAAAAGGTAATAATGTGTTCCCTTCTTTCCTTTTTTCTAACATTTTTGTTCTTGTCTAAGTTCCATAAATAACCTTAGTTGTTCAAAACAGAATTTTTTCAAATCTGGAAGGTTCCGTTTTAATGATCAACATTTTATACTAGACTCTTGAAATATTTGGACAGCGCAACGATTTCCATCATTACGAAACTTTCTATTTAAGTGTGCGAGGTAACTTCTTTAACTTTGTTTTTATGCTCTAATTCTCAAAGAAATTTAGTGGTCAGCTTAAATTCTATTATAATATCAGAAATTGAAAATCTTTAAACATTCATGAACTTTATTCAACAAAAGGCTCAATTTAATGCTAGGATGAACGGACCCTGTTAACTATATGAATGCTTATGCAGGGCTTCTGAAGCTCTGCACAATACGCTCTCGAAAATGCACATAAAATTGTTTTTAATAACTTCATTTCTTAATTATTTCCAATAAAAGTCAACTCTTAATGTTCAACAAATGATATTTGTTTAAATAACTATTAATGGGACCTTTCAAGAACTATTGTGCCGATCCGGTGGCCGAGATCGCTAAGGCAATAGTGTCATTGTGATCTGTGACCAAAGGGTCGCGCGTTCGAGTCTCGCCTCGGGCATGGTAGTATTTGTGTTCGTCCTTTCACCCCTTTTCATCACCATATCGCTTCATCTTCATAGGTATCATATCGTTAACTCCAATAGTGGTCGCTAATGACCTAGATCTTGATGCGACATTAAATAACAAAAAAAGCACTATTGTGAAGAGTTGATGCCCTGAGCCACCTCTCCCGGTTGGAAAGCTGAATATGGCCGGCAATGAGGGCCGCGCTGTGAGTAGAGGCATAGCTCGGCAGTATGTCTAACAGCTCTAGCACTTACCCTATCCTTAGGGCAGTTAGCAAACGGACGAGGTTTCACATTGTGGCCGCTGGAGCGCTGCTCGCCGACCATTAACGAGACCTTCGAGTCGCTTTAATATACAGGCAAATGACCCCGCACTCTGGCCAATTTTGGTCACTTACAGTGGTATGAGCCATTGCAAGCTCATGTTGATGGCAAACTAAACAATACTAAAATTATATATCTCTGAGCAGTTTGCTTAAAAAATTGCTGAAGCGAATACTTCAAATTAACCCTGTACTAACTTGCGTGAAATCTACCAGGTGAGTGAGGCAGCAGTAATTCTTTTTGACGTATAAAATAAAATATTTATTCTTAATTATTTCTGATATTTACCTGTGTGTTCAGATAGAGTAGAAAACCATTATACACGTAGTCGTTTAACTTTTCAAAGACAATGGATGAAAACGAAAAAAAAGATAAAGTATTATTTTATCAGTTTTATATTTTGTTATTATTTTTATTTCAAAACCTTCTATTTTTATATTTTCAAACCGGGAGAGGTGGCTCAGTGCATCAACTGATGTCCCAGCAGTGCCTCTTACGGGAGGTCCTAGGTTCCCACCCCACGGCGGCAGGATTTTCGACACTAGCTTTTCAGCTAGGTCGAATTCAGTCGTTATCTGGAAGAGAATTCTAGAGACCGGCTGCTTTGATCGATAGTTTTCCGTGGTTTCTCTGATCAACACCAGGCGACTGCCGGAGCAGTACCCTACCAAACGGGCCACGGACCACGCGGGTTCTTTCCTTCCTCTTCCTTGTCCTATCATCCCCACATGCCACCACAAGCTGAGAACGTCACTGTAATCTGAGTCCTGAACAAAAAGTCTGCCATGAGAGATACCTGATAGGGGCAACCCTGTTATCCGACGGTAGGTCGGCGCCGGATCTGACCATCCAGCTGTGGAAGACCACCGCCATCTCCCGAGCAACAACACGCACTACACTTATGGGACGCATGACCATAGTAGTTGACGCGCCCGAAATCACTAACAATTAATCGAAATTAAAATATTTGTGTTAATATATCGATGTTTCTGCTTGAAAATATCAATGTTTTAAGAAAATCATATTTTTTAAGCCAAGTGAAGTCGTAGGCTTCCGCGGCCGGTGTCATGTGGCTGTCCGGGTGACGGCCCGTCGAAGGCTGTGTTGCCGACGTTTCGACCATCTTTTCGTGGTCTTCCTCAGGGCTGATATGTGCTGGAGTGGCCACATATTAACAACAAATTTTTTATTATTTCGACGCGGCATCACCCGGACAGCCATATTAGATATTTTTAAGCCATTGCTATAAGTCAGATATATGTCATCCCTATAAGCCATGCCTATAATTTATCCCTATAAGCCATTCCTATATGCCATCCCTATAAGTCAGCCTATAAGCCATCCTAATAAGCCATCCCTATATGCCATCCCTATAAGTCAGCCTATAATTTATCCCTATAAGCCAACCCTATATGCCATCCCTATAAGTCAGCCTATAAGCCATCCTAATAAGCCATCCCTATGTGCCATCCTTATAAGTCAGCCTATAAGTCATCTCTATAAGCCAACCATATATGCCATCCCTATAAGTCAGCCTATAAGCCATCCTAATAAGCCATCCATATGTGCCATCCTTATGTCAGCCTATAAGTCATCCCTATAAGCCAACCCTATATGCCATCCCTATGTGCCATCCTTATAAGTCAGTCTATAAGCCATCCCTATAAGC
The DNA here is from genome assembly GCA_964035755.1 of Teleogryllus oceanicus. Classification (NCBI taxonomy): domain Eukaryota; kingdom Metazoa; phylum Arthropoda; class Insecta; order Orthoptera; family Gryllidae; genus Teleogryllus; species Teleogryllus oceanicus. The sequence continues at coordinate 13,497,026 of CAXIVR010000007.1, forward strand.
CATCCCCATATGCCATCCCTATAAGCCAGCCTATAAGCCATCCTCATAAGCCATCCCTGTTGGCGGTGCGGCGCGCCGCCGTGGTTGCCACTGTTTGGAAAGAGGCGCGGGGGCAGAACAGTCACTCGAAGCCAGGCGGCGCGGCGTTCCCTTCCCAGCGCTGCTGATGACTAGATAACGAGCGGCGGTCTACTCCTGCAACGGGGGGCGTTGTCAAAAGCTAACAGATGAGCGGCACAATGGAACATGGCGTGAGAAGCCTTATTTACTAACATATTTTAACATAGGTTGACCCAACCTGAAGCATCGAGATAGGCGTCTTAGTGTTACAAAACTGTGTGGTAGCAACCATTTGATACTCAACTCCCCGCACGTTTTCCATGATGTATTTATAATTTATTGTAGGAGGTAAGAATACATCATCTGTTGTGGAGGACTCCAACCTCTCAAACCCCACGGACCTCTTATTCATAACTTTAAGTCTCTATTAGTTTACTAATAAATTAAACCTAAAAAAGAAAGTACGGTATTTAAAAATGATAAGAAATAACCTTATTCATTTATTTATTTATTTATTTTACGTCAAAAAAACAGTTAAAAACTGCGTATGACGTGCTATGGGAAAGTGGGAATTGTGTACATTTTCAAAAATTCTATGATCTCACACTTAATACATCATTTAAATTTTGAATTTTGAAAGGAGGAAAACAACAAAACTCCCATGTAGTAAAATCATTTTCAAAATAAATAAGCAATAACTTTGAATTTTGAAAGGAGAAAAAACAAAACTCCCATGTAATAAAAATCTATTTTCAAGGATAAATAAGCAATAAATTTTGAATTTGAAAGGCAGAAAAACAATCAAAAAACTCATGTAATAAACTGATTTTCAAGGATAAATAAGTAATAAATTTGGCTCTTATTACTTTTATATACTCTATTACATATTAATATTATTAATATGTAATGAACATACAGAGGATGCGCATTAAATGGAACACTTAACGAAAATATGAAAAAAGTGATATATTACGTTGTAATTTAGTGTCGTATAGTACAATATAACTACATATTAAATAATTCACATCATTTTGGTCCTACATTTTACGATTTTACTTGCAGAAATAACTATTTTCTTTCTTTTTATGTGACCAAATGGACTTGGATAATTGAATTCACAGATTATCGAACCCCGGATAAAAAAGATCCAAGTATATGGAACATATCAATATTATAAATCTTATATCATAATGATATCTATGAGTGTTTATTTGTAAATAAGTGTAAAAGTACTTAACTTGTTATCTAACTTGTAGTCCATAGATGCCAAAATCAACTCAAGCCAGAATCAACTTAATACTATTAAAGCCTTTAATACACAGATCCAGTCCACTATCATACAATTCAGCATTACAAATATGCGAAACAATAAGACACTTGCTACTATACGCCTGCCGAATCTGGTTAAATGCAGCAAAAACCAACCAAAGGAAAATTCAAATAATACAAAATCAATTACTCAGAATCATTTAGAACGCTCTCTAGTATGTCACAAACCAACAGTTACACAATGAATTCAACCTAGAAACTATAGACCATCATATCACCTAACTAGCTAACAACTTCTTCTCAAACATATCCCAAATCCCTTCACTATCAGTTTACGGACTTGGCAAAAACCCATCACATAGAACCAGAATAAAGAAAAACTTTCCATTTCACATTTTCCTTAAGAAATTTTCCGAATTAGATCCCGACTAGAAGAGCCCCAAGGGCAACCTCAACCTTGAATTAGTTTTAAGTTTTCAGTTAGTAAGTTATTCAACATATGTAGAGTTAATTTAAACTGAGATATGTATTTACCATCTGAGTAAATAAATGAAAAAAACAAACAAACAAAAAACAAATAAAATACACCTAACTTCATCTCATTGTTTATCGTCATTTATTATTTCATTGTTACAATAATGAAACTGCAGATTCTGAACGGTCTTCGTTGACTTCGCCCGCATCAGAATTCCTAATGGCAGTGGTGGCGAAAGATCTCACCTGTTAATTGGGTTAATTCCATACGTGGGCGCCTCTCAAACCTGAAAATGCGACCTCCGCGCGCGTGCAAAGTGAGTGTGCCATTTGCGTGCGTGGTGCTAACGCGGAGGAATGCCCGCGCCGCACGAAACGCGCGGCCCCTCCGCGCGCGTAACGCAATACCGCGCGGCTCGCGTTTAATAATAGCGCTTCTCTAGTGGGCTGCCTGCTTATGATCTAACGAGGCACAGCATGATCGTTGCCCCACCGCCGCCCTCATGGCTTCTGCCGTCTCCCCTCTCCACACGGGCGCTGTTTCTCCGCCGTCTCCGCCCCTCCCCGCTTCACCGTCGCCACTGCCTTCGCCGCCCTCGCCGCCATCATCTTCCTCAACGCTCTCATCGCCTGACCCATACCGCCCTTGTCAGCCTCACCGCCCCCGCCGCCCTCACTTCCCACGCCATCCCGCTGCCCCCGTCAACCTCGCCGCCCTCTCTGCCCCCGCCGTCCTCACCGTCCTCGCCACCCCCTACCCGCGCCGCCCTCATCAACCACGCCGCTCCCGCCTCCCCGTCGCCTTCGCACCCTCATCCTTCTCAACATCCACGCCGCCGTCTCCGCACCCGCCGTCCTCACCGTCCTCGCAGCCTCCACCGTCCTCACCGCCTCCGCTACCCGCGCCGCCCTCACCACCCACGTCACTTCCTTTGCTCCCGTGTTGTCCTTGCCGCCCTCATGGCTTTCAACGTCAACGCCGCCCTGTCTGCCCCCGCTGTCCTCACCCTCCTCGCCGTTTTGGCCGCCTCCGCCGTCCTCGCCGGCCCCGCTACCCTTCACCACCCACGCCGTTCCCGCTGCCCCCGTCGCTGTCAACGTCAACACCGCCCTCTCTGCCCCTGCCGTCCTCACCCTCCTCGCCACTCCCGCCGTCCTCGCCGCCCCCGCAACCCGCGCCGCCCTCACCACCCACGTCGCTCCCGTATTGTCCTCGCCGACCTCATTGCTCCCATCGTCTACGCCGCCCTCTCTTTCCCCGCCGTCCTCACCGTCCAGCTGTGGAAAACGATTTGGCCGCACAGGGCATCGCCCATATTCTGTGAGAGTGGGTATACATATTTCGTATTCTTTATTACAATAAAATCCGTTCCCTAGTGGTGACTAACTGAAAGTGAACCTCCTTTTATCTTTTCAATAACAAAAAATACAAAACTGTTCGTAAAATTTGTAAAAAGTATGTAGATGTTTTGTTGGAGTCTAAGAAATAGTGAACTGTTTGTTTTACACAACAAGAATCGTCTGCAATAATATAGACTAAATAGAAAATAGTCTAAATAAAGAATTCTAAATAAGAAATTAGCCACTGTATTTTCCAATCTGAAATTTCCAATAGGTATGAATAATGCCTACAAGTCTTCTATCACAGTCTTTCTCGCCTCATAATCCACATCATCAAAGAACATTTTTTGAACTCTTGCTACATCATTAGGGCAATTCAAGTCAAAAAATTGTTTCCGAGTGCCATCCTGTGTGCGCAATAAAAAATGACACAAGTCGTTGACCACGGTGGGCTTCAGTTCAAAAGAGCTGGCGTTGCATGTTAGGTCCTCACGGTTTAGAAAGGTGGAGAGATCTGCCTCATCACGCAGAAGTCATCCCTGCAGTTGAGCTTACAGTTAAAGAAAGAAGTGTGTGTCTCACAGACACAAGGATAGCATTCGAGTGTTAATGATCAAGATTAGCATTGAAAATCTCATCAAATGATGATCTTCAGAAATGTGTTTGTGTTGACAAATAACCAAAACCGATATAACTTGTTTAAATCATTTATTTACCTACAAAAGTAAGAGATTTTAGTTCTCAATTTGGCAAAACATAATTTGAGCAAATAGTATAACAAAAACAATATGTAAATCATGCACCACTTTATGGAAATATTGTATATCAAAACACACGAAAATTATTTCCAAGATACACTTACTAGTGGTATTTGATAGAAGAGCGCTGTGAAAATATCTGAAGCATGTTCTCGTAACGCGAAAAACTAAGATTGAATTTTTGAATCCTTCTGCAATTCTTGTAAAGTGTACTTTTCTACACGAATACTGTATACAGTTGTCAAATATAGCACCACCTCCGTATTTCCCAGCGACGTTGAGCTGCAACTGAACCGGAAGTGCTTGAGCGTCGCCGCTCAGAAAACTCTCCCAAAGTCTATAAGCTGCTCTAATCCACGCAGGCGACAACTACCGTCTGCACTCGGGTGATACGACTTTTAGCGCCGTTCATTTCGCGAACCGGGTTAAGAGAATCGTGCGATACGCGAGAGTCGGTTCTCTCGCTCCTTGAACGAGAGTCGTTCCCGACGCGGCCCAAGCACGGGGTTGGGGGTCCGCGAGCCGGTAGCCGCAGCCGGACAAATCCTCCGACTTGAGGACTGAGGACTGAGAATGGAGGCTCGCGGCTGATAGAGGGCGTCCACTCAACCGCCGTCTATTGACTTACACATTTATAGGAGACCGAGTTGACAGTCGGCGCGCAGGTCTGCGATCCTATCAGCGCACGGGGCCGTAATAATGTCAAAAGAGGCGGACGAGGGCGTGGTCCGGGAAAGTCGGAGGGGAGGGGGCAGAGGCGGGGTCGAAGTGCGCGGTCCCGCCTTCAGAAACCGCCTGAGCAGAATAACATGTTTGGTCGAGTCATTGTCCCACAGCCGAGACGCGGCTTCGTCGACGGAATACAGATGGCAGCAGCTCCAGCGGCCGATCGTACGATTCCCTTTCCCCTTCCCCCTCCCCCTCCCCCCCCCGTTGAGACCGCCTTCCCCGCTCGGCGCTGCAGCCTCGGACCCAATCAAGCAAACCAAACCCACAACGCGAGCCTGGCTAAACCACGCAAGAAAATCCCATTCTCTTCCCCCTCGTTTTCTTATTTATTTTTTCTTCCGTATCCTTTCGTCCCTTTTTGTCTCGCGAGCTCCCCTCCGCGACTCCGCACTCTCTCCGTCTTCGAGCTGCCTACTTACCTCTCTGTATTCCGCACTTGTTCGAAATCGATTTAAAAGAAAATAAAACTTCCCTAGCCGCCCCGCTGCGCCTGGAAAAGAGACGACTGGAAGAAGAAAGAGAGACAGAGAGAGGGGGGAAGGGAGAAAAAAATCGCGGCCCCACACGAGACAGCCCCGCCGCTCCACGAAAGCAATGAATTTCAAATAGACTCTCAACAAGAATAACCAGATGCGTCTAGAAATTGGCCCCACTTCACTCGTCGCGCGTCTGGGGCGACGGTGGCGCCTCCACGCGGGGAAAAACGTTGCGCGTCGATCCCTCCGCCCCGCTCGTCGCGCCGTCCCCGCCACCGCCGCCGCCCGCGGCCGACAAATTGCGCAGCCTTGCGCAAACAATGGCTCATTTGTTGGCGCCGAAACGCCGCATAAAAGGTGGATGACACAGCCGATGAATAGGTGCGTAATAGTGACATTGTGTCCGCCCACAAAAGGGCGAGGGAGGGAGCCAGCCAAGGAGGAGTCGATTAAACGAGCGCTAATTCAAACGCAATTCGCCCGCGGGGGTTCCCCGGCGCATGCTCTGATGGTCACGTGACTCTCGAGCTCCTGTTGAATGTTGCCGTGGGGTAATCAGGAGGGAAGAAAAAGTGATTGCACGAGTAGTTTCCCGTTGTATATTCCGACAACAGGAGTTATTCCAGTGGAAATTATCATTCACGTTATTGTCCTTTACTTCGTAAGTAAAACATCTATTATTTTTCTAGAGAAGATTAAAATATTTATATTACTAATTTCCAATCCGATAAGCAATCAAAAGAAAGCTATATACAGTCAAGGGGGGCTCCTATAATACAGAAAAGCATACTTTTCTACTGATCGTCAGTACCGTATGTAGGGAACACATGGGAAAAATAATGCGTATGTGCCTTTTGATATCAAAGGCGTATACAAAGTAAAAATTTATCTTAAGACTTACCATAACTCTAAAAAATCAAAAGTGTGTCAAATTAGCGCCACCTATTGGGATGTAATTTGATAGAGCTTGATATCTCCATGAATTTTGATTGAGTAACAAGCGGGCTATAGTGAGGCACCTTAGAGTCTAGTGTCTCAACAGTACTTTTTTCATTCTTTTAATCTTTTTCTATGGCTAAATACTGTAAAATTTTGAGTTCCCGCTATAAGGTACCATTAATAATAGAATATATTTCCTATTATTAGCTATTTTTTGTTAATTTTGAATATCAATAAGTAACAATATTTAGAGAGTATCGCATTAGTCGCAATGTTTTGCTTATCACCCTGACAGAACCTAGCCTCCGGTGTTTTTAGTGTGTCTATGGTTTCGTCACATACCATGGATCTCGAGTAAAAGCACAAAAACCATCTAAATTACTAATTTGCAATGCGCACAAATATTGAAATGAAACTATGTAGGTTCCGATTATGTGAAAGGTCGGGAAAATACAACAATAATGAAACAATTTCAATCTGACTGAAAAAATGCAAATATTTTATTGTTTATCTCTTGGTGTTTTCCTCTTTATACACAATATAGATATTTTTTCCATACCCATACTATATTCTGACATTTTTTTACACTATCAATAAGCTTGTCCATAATTAAATTAATTAAAAGTATATGGCTTAGTGGGTATGGAGAGAATATCTATATTGTGGTATGCGGATGATACTGAAACGCCCTTTGTTTCTGTTAAATTATTTATGCAACCGGTTTCCGAATTTATATCATTTTTGGGCGCGATTTTAAATTTCCCACAAACACATCTAAAGGGAAATAATTATCCTACTAGCTCTGCCGGTTGGGTTCTTACGAAAATAATCGTCGCCAGTACTTACTTTCTTCCTAGCAAACGATCATTCGATCCGCTCTCCATAGAGAGGAATCTGAAATTGGTTTCTGTAAAGAAATTATTAAACTGTGGATTGCACAAGATGCTAAAGAAATGATAATCAGCTTTTCTTTTTCAGAATGAAAACGTTATAAGTTTATTTATCGATTAATTCCTTTTTAACACGAAATGTCACCTTGGTCATGACCGATCGTAAAACTTGTCTATAGCGCTATTATTCTTACTATTTATATATCCATGCGCTTTTGGACGATGGGGCCAGGAAGAATCCACTGCTCCGACCAATCTTCTCTCTTGTATCTTGTTCTCGGTCCGCTGTCGGGTCAATGTCCTCCTCAACTTATTAATTGTTTTACTTACGACTCCCGGTGCCAGAATTATTCGAAGTTCCAAATAGCATTACGCACACAAAATATAAGTCCTCACTGCTCAATTATTTCCCACAAAATTCCACTAAGTGCCGCATCTATCATTTACATTGACCTCTACGATGTGGACAACCCTCCATAACTTTCATACTTTCTTGTCTCTTGTTTTACCAAAACAATCTCCAGTTTCCTTCTACGTCATATCCCATCACTAGTTTACCACCAATCCTACATGCCCTTATATCACAATCTTCTGTCCGTTACTTGCCGCGCTATATTTATTTACTTCCGCCTCCCTGGTTGCTAAGGGAACGCCCTGCCTGCATGCCTGTGCCCTCAACATTTACACTTTTTACGAAGAATTTAATACATTTTTGTCCCCAATTCCCATCAAAGTATTGTATGACAGTCTGGTATGTCACAATTCAGATTTTTGAAATGTAAAGAATATTATAATATAATCATCTCAACTGACAAAACAAAAGAAATGGTGATCTGAAGATAGCCTATGTGGTGTAAACTAGCAGAAAATAATATAGCAAGTAATGAAATTCACTTATTGAGGAATTGAAATTTCAGGCAGGCGAAATACGTGTAATGAAGTCACATAGCAAGTAGAGCAAGGAGCAAGAATATGAGGGTATTTGAAAGATGTCAAGTGGAGAAACAACTTTCTTAATGTAGAAAGCAAAATAAAACCAAACTATGGTAAGACCAATAATAACATACGGAGCATAAATAAGGGCCTATTATAGAAGAGCTAAGACTCTACTTAGAAAATCTAGGGAAGATCTAGAGAAAATCTAGGAAGATGTCGAAAATTTTTTGAATTTTTTGAATTTTCGAAAAATCAGAGTTTTTTGTGAACATGAGATCTGCGACTTTTTCTGATACATTCTTCACACTATCCAGTAAGAACGTTTAACCAAAAACGCCCTTTTTTAAAAAAGCCATTTTTTTGAAAATTTTGAAAATGTCTCAGATGCTTCATGTAAATTACCCCCCCCAAAAAATTAAAATATCGGTTTCAAACTCAAGGGGCTGCGACATCACACAGATCGATTGGGGAATATCAATTTTGGATAAAATCTGCAGAACGGATTAACCGCTAGCGTTATTCACAGGAGGACGGACTTTTCGCTTTTTCGATTTTTCAGACTCACAAAACATGGATTCTGGTTACACCACGAGCTAAACAATTTTTTTAATTGGATTTATCCACTTTTTCGTTTCCAGGACCAAGCAATAAGAGTTTTTCTGCCGAAAATTCGCCGTTTTTTCCCGCAGCATACAAAACTTTCTCTTCTTAAGTTCCCTCTTAAGAGCGAGAAAGTAAAAACCGAGGATCCGTACAACTTTAACCAACTGGCGTGCGCATTTCGAGTGCAGAAACACAATGTTTATGTTTCAAGTCTCATTGTGCTGTTTCAGTTTTCTTACTCCACTTCATTACGCAACCAATGACCATAGCCGTTAACGCGCCCGGAAACACGAAGCAACCAACCAATGAATGGCGTTTCCTTGTGTCGTTGCAGGTGTCCTGGATCCGCCACCGGGACATCCACATCCTGACGGTGGGCGGGTACACGTACACGAGCGACCAGCGCTTCCAGGCCAACCACCACCGCGACAACGAGGACTGGACGCTGCAGATCAAGTGGGCGCAGAAGCGCGACGCGGGCGTCTACGAGTGCCAGATCTCCACGCAGCCCGTGCGCAGCTACTTCGTCAACCTCAACATCGTCGGTGAGTGGCGCGCGCAGAAGCCTCCTTTCTAAAACACTCCTATTCATACTCTTTTTTTAACGTGCATCTGAGGGTATTATCTTCAGCGCGCGCAGAAACCTTCTTTCTAAAACTTTTTTAACGTGGCATCTGAGGGTATTATCTTCAGCGCGCGCAGAAACCTTCTTTCTAAAACAGTCCTATTCATACTTGCTTTTTTTAACGTGGCATCTGAGGGTATTATCTTCAAGATGGACCGGGAGCGGTAGCTCAGTGCATGGACTGATGTCACTGCAACGCCTCTGACCGGGAGGTCCTAGGTTCCCACTCCACACGGCGGCAGGATTTTTGACACTAGCTTTTCAGCTAGGTCGAATTCAGTCGCTGTCTGGACGAGAATTCTAGCGGCCGGCTGCTCTGATCGGTAATTTTCCGTGGTGGCTCCGATCAACAGCAGGCGAATGCCGGAGCAGTACCCTACCAAACGGGTCACGGACCGCGCGCGATCCTCTTCCTTGTCCTATCTTCTCCCTTTACACACACACATACACTAACATGCACTACACTACCACATATTCCGGGAGACCGGTCGGACGCTTAGAGCTTGTCCCGGCTGGGGCAGTGCCCCGCTGGTGGGAGAGTCCTGGTTAGGGGGAAACCCCACTAGCCGACGGTAGGTTGGCGCCGGATCTCGCCATCCAGCGGGGAAAGATCACCGCACATATCCCGAGAAAAACATGCACTACACTAACGGGACTAATGACCAAAACAGTTGACGTGCCCGGAAACACGAAAAAATTAAATAAATCTTCAAGATGGAATTAAGCACGACTTTTTGCGTGTTTCCTGGTCCTGCCGCAAGATATCGCATGATCGCCACCGTATCAAGAAGTGCTGCAGATTAAGCGACTCTAGCGGCACGCCCGAGAAAGACGCGAAAAGTCGTGCCATGTTCGATCTTGGAGATACTACCATCAGATGCATCATTATAAAAACCCAAGTATAATGGACACCACCCGGTTAACTTGTTAGGGAGACAACCACGTCGGAAATACATTATATGTCCGCCACAGTATAGATCCCGATCTGATACTGATATAGCATGTAAACCATGTATTTTAATAATTAAATTTGTTCAAAGAATTGTCGCTCCGTCGGAGACACGATCCCGGCTCTCGTGGCATATGTCCAGTTGCTCTGAACAGAGCTTTTGAACAAACCAGAAGAACGGGGTTCGTGTCTGGGTACGGGGTGACACTTCTTTAAACAAATTTAATTTTTTAAATACTCATGTGTGTTTTTTATCAACGCACTTGCTTTGACTTTTCTTAAATTTATCTATCTGAAATGCGTAAGTGACCCCACAGGTTTATCCGCAGTTGGTGCCAATCATGTGCCATGTACAGTCATGAATTGGGGCGACTCAAGACGCTCTGCAGTAAAAAGGACAAGAAAATAATAAAGAATGAACTATTTTGTTTCTTTAATAAATATATTTTTATTTTAAACTTTATATGATGTGTTTGGAAACAAGAAGAGATAATTACTAATAACTATGAATTTTCTTTTTTCAAAAACCCTTCACAAATCTATTGTTGTGGTTAATGCTGTACAGCCTCTGGCACTGAATAGAATTACGTACTTTTTCTGTATTTTCAACACGTACAGGTAAGAAGCTCTTCTGTAACTAAGAAATATTTTAAAATAATAATAATGAAATAATATAAGTAATATAATGTAAATATTTTACATTGTAACATAAATGTAGTACTATATTATAAATATGTTACATAAAATATAAATAATTTTTTTTTATTTTAAAATAAGTAATACATATTTCAGGTTTTTTGTATTTTAAATTAAACGCAATTGTAGAAATGCTCTAGTCAAAAGAGGAAACTAAAATTAACGAGCAAATTGGTATTCTAAGAATATACTGAATTAAGTAAAAGAACTTAAATAATAATTACCATAGTAAATGGTTGGAATGGAAACCGTTTACTCTTCCTCCGCATCGTGGCAAACAACCCTAACGAATTGCAGCGCAGGGTGACACTGCGACTCCACTTCGTATCAAATTCCCTTTGCGACGGAATTTCAAGGAAAGAACTGGAAGCAGTTGAAAGATGTGGCGAGCAAGGTGAATACAAATTTCTCTAAAGCTATTGAGAAGCTAAAGATTTTAAAAATAGATACAAGTACAGTGGGTTCTTGGACAGTGCTGAGGTGACTCGGGAACTCTGCACACACCCACACTCCCGAGTGAAACAGTTCTTTATTGATTCACGGGGTATAGATTCTGTTGATAATGGTTGGTTCAAGTGATTCTAGGAGGGTAATTTTTGGGTAGCAATTGCTCCTTGAATAAATAAACTTAATCACTTTTTCACTGAAAGTCTGCATTGATTAAAAATGCCTCCTTCATTCAAGAACAGTCTGGTCTTTTCACTTTCAAACTGACAACATTTAAACAACTTTAAGTTCTTTCACATATTTTGCCACAATTTAACTTTAACTTTAACATTCACATTCAGACATGTCATGCGTACTTGCTAGTTTATTGATCGTCATGAAGTGGCACCATTTCTATACGTAAGCAACTTTAAGAGAACGTTCCTTGCTCGCATCAGAGACGAATTTTCACGTTCAACTGTTTATCATTTGATAACTACAAGCGCCAACTTCATCTACGATAGGCATGTTCCTTCTGTTACTGAGCACCGCTGCGGGACAGACACATAGAAAATCTGCAATTAACAAGGCGGTGGGACGAATTATATCGTTCACTCATATATTAATAAACAGGGACTGTTCGGTGTTTGAGCTATATTAATAAAACTCAAATTTCAAAATAACTGCATTTCTATTCGCGCATATGTTTATTTACTGCTAAAGGCGTGTGTAAAATAAGAGGAGACAAGTAAATTTCTGGGTCTGTTTGCCCCCCTTTCATGAAACTTTTTTTTCGTATTACATAATCACTAGTAAACAACTAAAAAGTACTACAAGCAAAATTAAATAAAATTTATAATGATACAATTACTAATTTTTTTTTTTGTTTAACCGTGTACTAGATTGCCAGATTCTGTGGACGGCTTATAACCCAAATACCATGTGAATTCCCCAGTGTCACCTTGAAACCGGGAAAATTTAAGAATGGTTCTATTTACGGAAATAAAATGTTTAATTCCGTAGAGCTAAGGCAGTCCTTTTGAAAATTGTAAACCTCCTTGTGCGCACGCCTATGTTTATTACTTGATTGCGAAAACCCATTCAATTGTTTTACAGCTTTTTTCAGTTTTTTCGCGCTAATATCAGGAAGGACTAAACAGATTTGAATGAGATTTTCCCCTGAATGATGGATTAGGAAACGCGTGCGCACGAAACATTAATGAGAATTGGACTGATAGCTCGATTTCCACGCACGCCTGCAAACTTCGATGAGGGCACAGATATGCGGGAAGCTTTAAACGAATTACTGCTCAAAAAAATGCTATTTGAGAAATAGTTCACTATCTGTTCATTGAATATGAACTGAGAATAAAACGATAGACGAAATAAAAGTGGTAGTGCAACCTGTTTCTGAGTCAGAATCCGCCACTGTTTGAAAAAAGTTTAATAATAATAAAATAATAATAATATATATATTATTATTATTATTATTATTATTATTATTATAAAATTTTAAATACCACATTCAGCAAAAGCAGAGTTTAAAAAATTTACAGTCTAACCTTAGACAATACAATATGTAATATAACAATAGTATTTATAACATTGTTAGACGTATTCGTTGAACAAATTGATCACAAAATAAATTAAAGGAAAGACAAAATATTATATTATAATGTTGAAATAAAGTGGGTGCTATCTTAGGAATACAGTAACGACATAGAATAGGAAATATCGTTGTAATATTAATTCAAATTAAACATTGTTGATTATATGATGCTAAGAAGAATCATACGTTGCGCACCTCATTTTTTTTTGTGTGATGCATTGTTGGTATTTTCGAATTATATGCCTCTGCACTCTCCATGCCATAAACTCTTTTAGACTTTAATATTTGATTCCATCGATCGACTCAAGACGGACTCCAGAATTTTTACTGAGTTACTTGCGTCGACTCAGCGACAACACTGAGGGAAGATTCTATTTATTAACAGAACAGAAATAGTCGGAGTATTTAATATTGCTGAGCATTTAGTCAAAGTTTTTTATTTTCTACAAGCTTAACGTGACACTTTGAAAATCCACACATTTGGACCTGCGAGAATTACATTGGATTGAAAGTAATTAAAAGCAGCTTCGAGCCAGGGTCTTGTGCAGTGGTAATGTGCCCATAGCGTGATTTTAATAACATTTTTCGTTTCTTATTTTAGCTTCAATGTCTACATGTTAGTATCTGAAATTATCACCATGTAATACTAATTTTTTACCACGAACGGCGTGTAGATTTTTTCCTTTTCTTCTAATGTATCTCTTAGATATATAGTTTTATTTCACTATTGAAGCTAGTAAAGAGTTACTTTTTCTACTACTTTCACTGTTCTCTTCATTTTTTCAACAGCCTGGTGATTTCATTGAATTAATGTTTGTACTTCTAATGTAAGCTAGATTACCTTCTGTAAAGTGTACGTTCTGATAAGTTCACATGCTGAATTGTTATTATATCTTATTTTGTTATTGTATTGCATCAACGTCATATTGACTGCCCTGCTCTTATCAGAAGTCAGCAAGAATTTGTATAATTTTACTGGGGCTAACTTTGCACAATAGAAAATTTCTGTTTTTGTAAAGTATTATGCAGAATTTAATAATGCATGTAATGATATTTTCAGCTTCTCAGCAAATTGTATTTTCTATTTTAAATCATTATGAAACTTGTACTATATACAATCCTATAGTTACATCATGTAACTCAATTAAAATGATGACTTATCTTTCTGACGCTCAATATAGGCCGATTTCTTTTGAATATGCGTCTGAATTATTTGTTTTGTGTTAATGTTTTTTCCGCTTGTTGAAATTCGGTCGGTACTTCTTTGCACGTAGTACTAACATAGTGTGAAGAAGTGTTTTATTTTATCTCTGCTTTTTCGATCGGGCAGTTTCCATCTTTTAGTAAAAGTGCTATTATTCACTAGATAGTGGTGTGTTATATATATATATATATATATATATATATATATATATATATATATGTGTGTGTGTGTGTGTGTGTGTGTGTGTGTGTGTGTGTGTGTGTGTGTGTGTGTGTGTGTAAGTATGTATGTATGTATACAGAGGAAATAACCTTATTCATGTATTTCCGTACGAGGTGACAAAACAAAGCAAACAATTGAACCTTAATTTAAAACGTTCAGTTTCGTTAAAACTTCACCCTTTGCTCCATAACACGAAGCAAATTAAAATCGCTCGAAGCCCTCCGTGTCCCCCCTCCACTCTCTCCGCCGCCTCCGAAGCGGCGGTGGAACGAGAGGCGAGGAGAATGCGGAGCGAACGGGAAGTATCTAATTTACCGGTTGCAAATTGGAATCGGATTCGAATCTTAATGCCATGCAAATGTGGTTTTGGTGGTCGGTGCCGATGCAGTTGAGGACGGAGGAGTTTACCTCTCTACTCAGCCAAACCAACGCGGAAGAACAGCTATCGATATCACGCTACTGAAAGATAGCGAGTACGTGTTGAGAGTAAAACGTTTTTAACATGGACAGCTTTATTGTGGGTGCACAATGAATGTGATTCAGAAATTGACATATTGCAGAACTGCTTCATTCTGAGTGCAGTCGTTTATTTCAGATCCAAAGACAACTAAACGCTAAATAACGGCTGTATTATGTGTCATTTTTATAATAATAACAGTAATAATAATAGTAACAACAACAACAATAATAATAATAATAATAATAATAATAATAATAATAATAATAACAACGTCTTAGAATTATTCAGCATCTCACGTCTTAAAATTATTCAGCACCACAAGAGAAAAGCTTAATCATTTGCTTGACACTACTGCAAAATTTAGCAATGATATTGGAATGAATTTTGGCGTTGAGAAATGTAAACTAAATGCACTGCGGAAAGGAAAGTGGCAACATCAGATGATTACATCTTTGGAGAAGGAAATGCCAAACACGAACGAATTCATGCCATGAATCCTGAGGAATATTACAAATATCTTGAATATTTACCAAGATCTAATGTTGACCAAAAAATTACAAAATCTAACATTACCCACAAATTTAATACTCGTCTGAGTAAAATTCTTAAACTAAACTCAGTGCTGGCAGGAAAATTAAGGCTATAAATATCTATGTAATTCCAGTGCTGAACTACAGCGTTGGTATTGTCAGATGGACACAAACCGAACTAGATGCATTTAATACAAACTGCAGAGTACTTTGCACCATATTTAGATGTCACCACCCTAAAAACGCAGTTAAGAGATTCCACCTAACTAGGTCTTTGGGAGGAAGAGGTGTCATAGATATTGTGAATCTCTACCAACTAACTGAGAGACTGCGTCAGTACTTAAAAGTAAGGAAAATTATTATATGTATTATTATTAGTATTATTGTTGTTGTTATTATTATTATTGTTGTTGTTATTATTATTATTATTATTATTATTATTATTATTATTATTATTATTATTATTATTATTAATATAAGTAGTTGCAGTAAAGTCACTAGATCAAGTAAATGTTATTTTAGAAATGAAACAGTACAAATCTTGAAATGTTAAATTATTGTAAATAGTGCAGTATGCTAAACTATTTTGCTACTAAATAATATCTTTCTATATAATATCTTAATCTATCTGGAATAAGTATTGAAGTATAGTCCCTAGGCTAATGACCATCTCAACCAGTTTTTTTTGTCATTTCCCTGGGCCATTGAGCAAATGCTGAGAGATGGCCTCTTGTTTTGCTTCTGGACAATAAATGTAACTTCTCTGTGCTCAAGAAGATGTGTGCAATTGTACTCCCTCCATATATATCACATTTGACTCATCATACACAATTGTAATTGTATATGTTACTTAATAAATTATTATTAATAGCAAATTAAAACCTAATGTATTTGAGTTTGTATTTAAATACTTATTTGCAAAGTATTTTTGCTAAGTATTTAAATTCTAAATTTAAAGTATTTTGCCCAATCCTGTAAGGTGTTTGTAATTAAATTGTACCCAATTTAAGGTAATATTTTCACTATATTTCAATTATTTCACTACATCGTTGAAACTAGTAAAAATTACCACTTGATTATTTCCATTTCTAGTGTGGTGTGTTGCAATCACAGGAGAAGAATATTTAGTTCTCCCTAATTTGTTTTTTTAGTTTTACGGTAATGTCCATTTTCGAAATTTATTTAATAAGTTATATACCTGAGACAATTTAATGCAATAGTTTTCATCCAAGTATAATAGCCTTAAAGGCAATCACGTTTAATAGTGTTAATACAGTGTCATTACATACATACATTTACTGAACTGCAATTCGGCATGACCCAGTGGAAGTTAAATAACAATAATTACAATAATAATGACACAAAATAACAAAAAATACTATATAAATAATAAGAGCAGTATGTTTCAAACATGCAATAATCATAATTATCACTATTATTATATTATGTCAAATATTTAACTCGTCATGATATCCAATAATTATATGTCGGTGATGCTAAAATTTAATACAAGCTACATAAATATTGGCTTTTTATTATTCATTGATCGCGTTCACTACACTTAACTGCACTGCACTGCACTGCACTGCACTGCACTGCACTACACTACACTGTTTTTGCTTTGAATTACACTGACCATCACTTCACAGCACTTACTCATTTAATGCCCATTACTCATATTGTCTTAACTTATTTCTAAAGCTTCGACACTTAAGAGGAAAGCTTGAAAATCGCTTTTTCGCGGGTAAACTGTTCCAATCTTTAATTGTTCCGTTACAAAAGGAAAATTTCCCAAGATCTGTATTTTCTTTCCTTGTTCGAATTTTGTGAGTGTTGTTGCGGCGGTGTCCGCCATACCAAAAAGCGCGCCGCGGAAAAGCGGCAGAACAGAGTACCGAGTGTAATTTGAGCGTTGATAGTGTTGAGTATAGTGATTGTGACCCGGCAGGTTTCAGGCGTTTTCTTCTGATTAACTGTGTGACTTTCTGGCTTTGACTTTGACTTCACGGAACATCTGGTGACTCGGCTATGTTATATAGGTTTACTCTCTTTGGATTTTTGGTACAACTTTTTGTAAAGCCAGCGAAGCTGTAATAAAAATCTTGTTATTGTTAATTTGTTGATTTCCATACATAACAAGTGTGATCGCTTCGGCCGAAATAATTTGTTTTTTCTGGTCTAACCTGAATTTCCTTCCAAGCTGGTTGACATACGTACGATTTATAAAGAGCGCAAAGCCTCACGCCTTAGTCTTCGTTTCGAGGTTCCTACGACTTTTTATTGCGTTAGTTCGTACACTTATTCGCTTTCCTCCGTATTCTATCTAGATTTTCCTCAGTGACTTTCTGTATGGATCCTGAAATGCCACCTGTATTCTGGCGAGAGGGCTAACTAGCGAAAAATATGCTAATTCTTTTGCGTTTGCAGAACTTTTCTTAGAATCTGCATTACAAGATTTCCACATTTTTCTTACTACCTGATTTATATGCTTCTCCCAATTCTAATTTACTATCTATAAGGAATGCCTACACTTGCATGATGAGACTCTTGGGATGACTTCACCCAACGATAGTCTGTCTTCATAATTTTCGTCCCCGCCTGAACGTTATTGTTTTGCTTTGATCCGTTAATTCCCATGCCGTTTCTTTTTTCCAGCTCAATCACGTAAATGTTCAAAAATCCTGCTGTAATATTTATTCGTCAGCGCTACTTTTGATTTTTCTGGTATATAAATACAATGGACAGCAAATAAACGCACTTTGATTATATGTTAACATGAGATCATTTACGAACGCTAAGCAGTGCATTATCCGTAAACACTTCCTGTGAACTCCTTGAAGTAACAATACCCGTAGTCGAAAACTGAGTGCTAATTCCAACTTTTGCTTCCGTCTCCCAAGAAATTCGCCTACCTAATTAGCACTGAATTCTGTGCTGGCTAATTTCCTGATATAGATTATGCACTAAACTCCAGGCCGTATTAGGCCGCACTAAATTGCAATATGGTAGCTTCGCGATTTCTGTCGGAATAGCCAACTTATGAAACTATAACTCTGATCAAGTCTCTCGCTTTTGTTTTGTTTGTTGTCTCATTCACAATCTTCGCGCGGTCTCGAGTCTAGTCCATTGTTCAATAATACATGTTTCGTTTTTCGGTAGAATTAAAAAGAGATGTTCATCTATAAACGAATATTAACTCTGTGAATAATTATTAAGTTAATTAAGAATTATCATTATCAACTATTGCGAGCTTAAGAAGTGTTAAAAAGTGTCGGCGTAAATGAAAAATACAACCTCAAAAGTTATCTGCGGTCATACTTCTATGTTATTAATGCTTGAGATGTACAAACAGTTCCTCTCACGTTTGAACTGGTAGTAATGAGTTTTATGGAACGCAAACAAATAAATTTATTGGGAAGACTAACGTGATATACATGGTAGTTTTTAAGTAATCTAATGAATTGTTCCTAACTGTCTCAGTTATGTCAATATCAATGCAAATGCATCCATTTCATTAATCTGTTCAATTATTCATTAGCTTTTAAAAGTAAGTTCAAAAATAATGAAAATCATCAATAGTGTAAGTAGTTCAATAACTTATCCATTTGTTATTTGTGAAACAGTCTTGAATACGTGTTATCTTCAAAGGTTCAATATTAAGTATAGACCCAGACAGTTGTTGGGCTTATCCATTATTTTCCAGTTATAATTAAAATGAATTCTGAAAAATAATAATAAATATAATATAATTAATTTAAAACAAGAAATACTAAAGGACACGTAACAATAACAAAATAATGAACTACTATAACTATTTCAATTAACTTATTATTACTAAAGAAAAACAATTGGAAAATAATAAATAAAACTGCTAAAAACGCCTAGCACTACAATATAAAAATTGAACGACAAAAACTGCAAAGAACCAACGTAAAGAAACGTAAAGGGCACCAAAACGCAAAATGCAAATCTTTAGCAACACCGTAAACTAACACAACTTCACTTGATGGCATTGAATGTTGGCGGAATCTATTTAAAGTAGTCATTGTTTCATTGCAAACTTAAATTTTAAAAATATCCCTACCGCTTGAAGGTAATATACACAGGGTATTTAGGTGCATTTGCTGGCAACAATTTTTGCTGAATATAAAAACGAAACGAAACTACCCTAAATCGAGTATAAATGTATGTTCTCATCCGACTGTGACATTTTTCAAAAGTTGTCCCGTTAGTTCGGCTTTTTAGCTGGCCAGCAGTCTACGTCGAATGCTTTCGCAAAGTCTATTACGATTGCATCCACCCTCCCACCCGCGTCAACTTCGTCAGCCAGATTCGAAAAAGAGAAACGATTTGGCTGCACGTAATATTTACTTCTAAACCTATGCTGTCTGTGAAAATCCAGTTCGCTTTTTTCCCATGCGCGGCGAATGTACTCGGCTATTAAATGTCTATCATTTTTGCATTCAACTGATGTGAGAGATACTGGTCTATAATTACAAACTTTCGTTTTACCAATTATTTGGAAAAATTGGGACCCTATAGCTGTCTCACCTAGACTGGTAAACTTGCATTACATAGGAAACATTGAATTATTTTTAACAAATACGGCAATACTCTCACTTCCCCACGGAGTTTAATAATATAATCTGTCGATGCTGTCTGTCCGCGTGATTTACTGCCTTCCAAAGATTTACACGCTTGCGAGTTCCATGCATGAAGCTTAAACTGATTTTCTATTGGAAAATAATGAACTTGCTCCTGCGCCCATTTTGGTTTGAATACCGATACGCATTGAACGCATTTGCTTTCGCTTGGTCGTCGTGCAATGGCGCGTTATCTGCATCTCGAATTTCCTGAATTTCTTCCTTATTCTCCCGGCGTCTGCGGACATATTTGTACAAGCCTGACCAATTATTTCTTCCTGTCTCCAAAATATTTCATGCGCAATTTTCTTTTCTTTTTCTAATTCCCTGTAGTATTTTTTAAACGTTATCATGTCAGCAATGCTGCGATGTCTCCTATTAAATGCGTCTAACTTTTCTCTTTATACGCCGTATCGCCTCGTTATAATATTCCGGATCAGGATTACTTTTCAGTATTTTGCAAGGAACGAACATATCTAAAGCTGTTTCTACGATTGAACGACAAATAACTCATAACAACATTCTTCACAAACTTGATCTGAATCTTCCGAGGAATCAATGTACAATTTTTGTACATCTTTAGTAGTCCCGTTATTACAAACAACAAATGGTACTGTAGTTTCGATTTTTTGCTCCTTTATGATTTTTGGGGTGGTGAATCTGAATGTAAAATTTTGCCAAAAGTATTTCCACTGGAATTTGAGTTACAACGTTATCGTTATTATTTTTACTGCAGTTGCTCTTATTACAGTTACTATTATGACTTAATGTACGGGCCTGAGCAGGACAGAGCGGGAGGCGGACAACAAAAATAATCTTATCTTCAGTCTCGTTGTGGAAAGCAAGATAAAGCAAACTATTCGTTGTGGACAGCAAGAAAAAGTCGTTGTGGAAAGCAAGATTAAGCAAACTAGTTGTACAACAGAATGGCATGGACTCTCGTAGTAAAGATTTCTAAATTCCTTGGTGAGGGCTAGCTTTTCGGTCTTACCCCATCCTCTTGTTAACAGCAGACAGCAAAATTAAATTTATGTCAACATAAACAGTACAAAACACTGTCTGTACGAAAAGTTTTAAGGGGAGTAGGTACAGCCATTTTAGGTCAAATTTTCGATTTTCCCTTTTTTACGTAATTTCATTCCCTGTGTATTTGTGAGTTTGTGCTACTTTTATTTTGCTAAAATCCGACCACAGAAATGTGTTTATACATTTCTGAATGAAGTCAACACCTGATGGCCACGCCCCTTTTCACAAAAGCATTTGTCCTGCATCTATTTACGTGTTTATAGTGTGTTGAATTTGTGAAAGCACCTGTGGATATAGAAAGAAATTTATCTTTCAAGTGTTATTACACTTATTTCACCATGGAAACGCATTTTTCTGTAGTTTCTCTCTGGTATTTTGTTTGTTTTCTGTATTGCGCGAATTTGTGAGTTTGACTTGTGAGTAGATCTGCATTGCAAAGTGAAGTATTTATTTGTGAAGTGACGTAAAGTATTTATATAGTGCCGCGAATATGCCGCGAATTCAGTTCAAGAAAAGTGCATAAGAATCAGCACAATATCAAAAGAATGAAAATGAAAGACACACACGCCAACTCCAGTGGTGCAAGTGGAACCAAAGCAAGTCAGCTCTGCTGAGAGGAAACTGTCCATTCGAAAATGCTTGAACAACGATTTCTCTGAGGAAATGCAAATGAACGACGGCGTTTTGAAAAGTGGATATCAGCTAATTGATTTACATATGCTGTCAATTGCTGTAAACAGCTTTACAAAATGTAAATATTGTGATGGTGAAAATTGTTTAACTGTTGGTGAAGTTGTGAAGAAGAGAAAGGGATTGGCCTGCAGTCTCGTCATTATCTGTGACAATTGCAAACACAATCTGTGCTTTGATACATCAAAGAAAACTGGCAATGGCTTTGAGGTTAATTTAAGGTTTGTGTATGGTTTACGTGCATTGGCAAGGGACGAGAAGGAGGCAAAGTGTCAGCAAGTAAAGGAATCTACCTAACCCTGCTACAAAATTTAAGTCAGCTATGACAGCAATATCAACTAGTGTTGAAAAATGTGCTGAAATATCAATGAAGCAAGCAGCATTAGAAGCTGTAGAAGAGAACAATGGCTGTACAGAAATTGTTGTTGCTGATGAAGTTACAAAGAAGAGGTCACAAAAGTTTGAATGGTGTTGTGACAGCAACCTGTGTGGGATACTGGAAAGTGCTTGGATGTTGACATTCTGACAAAATATTGTCATGGTTGCAATAAATCTAAAGACACTGCAACAGGAAGTAATTGTGTCATTAACTACAGTGGTTCTTCAGGTGGGATGGAGGTGGAAGGTGCTGTAAACATTTTTAATAGGTCTACGGAAAAGAGAGGTGTTCAGTGCACTGAATATTTGGGTGATGGAGACAGTAAAGGGTACAATGCTGTTGTAGAATCAAAACCCTATGGTGACATTAAAATAAATAAAATTTAAATGTTGGCATGCAATAAAAGAATGGGTGCTAGACTAAGACGTGTGGTGCAAGATATGAAGGGGAAGAAGCTGGCTGATGGGAAACCAATAGGTGGAAAGAATAGATTAACAGGAGGTGAAATAAACAAACTGCAGGACTATTATGGTAATGCAATTAGAAATAATACTGACAGTTTAGAAGCAATGAGAAAGCCAAGGTGTACTTGGTTCCATAAAGCTTCAAATGGATGAGGAATCCCATGCATTCCTTTAGTCCGAAAGAGATTCCTGGTGTAAATATAATAAAGACCTACAAACTATAAACATCATGGCCTTCCTAGTGATGTAATGGAAGCAATAAAACCAATTTATAGAGATCTTTCCAAACCAGAATTATTAAAAAGGTGTTTGCATGGAAAGACACAAAATGTCAATGAATCCTTTAATAATTTAATTTGGAACAGAATTCCAAAGGGTGTGTTTGTAGGGTTTATGACATTAAAATTGGGAGTGTTGGATGTTATTAATTTTAATGAGGGATATGGAAGGCGAAATGTTTTAGAAGATTTAGGTATCAGGGAATATAAACACAAAGTTACTTCATTTGGTAGTTTATAGACAAATTAAGAATATATAAGGCTAATAAATCTATTGAAATTAAAGTTAGAGAACTGAGGAAGAAGAAAAGAATATCTAATGATGATGAGGAAGATTCAAAATCATTATATGAACCTGGTGGATACTAAGGTCAGTTAAATTACTACTTCAAACTTTGAGTGTCATTTCCCGATATTTGTAATTTTTATTTTTTAGGTACGCTTACCTCTGAAATGAATACAGATATTCAAATGAAATTTATACCAGTTATAGAAGTGAATTAAGTCTACTGATTGAAGGTGTATTCATTTAAAATAAATCATTGTTTTTGGATCTAGATGCAGATATAGTTGAAAAATTTCTGTATTTTTTTCCACTATGAAAATATTTTTTTTCTTGTAATAAATATGAAAGTAATGGAAATGGCAAATATTTTAATCATACAAAGAGACCCTAATAAGTATGTATTTAAAACGGAATTGGCTAGGAAGAATGTTGAAGCTGTTTAACTGAAATAAGGTAATAACATGGGCTGTATAGGCACCTACTCCCTTAAGAAAAAAATTGATTACTTTTCAGGAAATGGCGTTTGGAGCGTTTGTGAAAAGGCGGACTTGAGCTGCTTTCTACAGAAAAACGCTATTTTAGAGAAATTTATAGTACATCATTATGGTTCATGTACTCAGAACATTATGAAGAAATTGCTAATGTAGCTATAAAACGTAATTAAAGAGTAAGTACACTAATAAAATGACAATTTCGTATTTTTTGAAGCAAACAAAATAGAGCAATATGGAGTTTATGGCAACTCATAGCGTATATATAGCACTATCCCTACCACAAGTTTAAAGAAAAAATGGAGCCGTTTTCGAGAAAATCTTGTTTTTGTAATTTTGTAAAATTGCACATATTTCACGCTGTATTGTGCGGAACCACTAAAAGTTTCAAAAAAGTACATGACATTATTGAAAGAACTAAGTTTGGGAAAAAATTTATTCGAGAAAATCTCTATCTTCAATTTCGTAGTTGTAGGAAGACGCTGAAAAAAAAAAAAAAAAAACTTTTGCTGTTTTCGAAAATACAGTTAACAGTGAAAATCGGATCTATGCCACATTTATGAGCGCTTTTACTCTATTTTTACAAGGAATGAAGAAATAATTTGGAGCCACTTTTGAGAAAATTTTGAACACGTTGCAGCAGCCGCTTGTAAAGTGCCCCCAAGAATTAATCATTTTTTTTCAAAATCGCAGAGCTTTGAGGGTTTATTCAGTTTGGACAAAATCGTACGCATAGTTAACGCGCTAGTTGTGTGTTCACAGACGGACCGAGGTTTTTCCGTCAATTTTGGTACAGCATTAGAGGATGATTTGTGCGCGGGTTTCAAAGAGAAGGCTGCGTTTCCACTTGTTTCAGGCGTGTTTTGAGATAATAATAAGATTCAATGAAATACGAGAACAAATGACCACACTGCGGCCATTGTTTACATACATGTTCCCCAAGTCATTATTCTATAACAATACATAAAGATATGAACATTTTCATTATATTTCTTTGTCCGGTTTTATTTTAGACAGTCATATTTGTACTTAATGAACATATATTTCTAATAAAATAAATACTACACATTGCTAAATAAAATAAAAGAACGTAAATAATTTGGGAAAAGGTATATAAAATTACACCTTCGAAATATTTTTTCCTTTTTTATTCAAGAAATTCAAATATCAATCAGTTTGTCCCCTCCCCCATTTTTCTGCTCAGTATGGCTTTGGACACCATGGAAGGTGGTGTTGAGGGTTTGCTTCTTTGCAAAACGTAAGAATTTTGCAAAATTTACAAATAGATTTTAAGTGATAAGCTTTCAAGGTGAGCTCATTTTTACCTTGAACATAACTATTATAATTTATATTAATTTCTTTTACTTAAAACATAAAAGGTAGAAAAATGTAATTTATTTTATTTAATTTCTTTTACATTACATTCTAAATGTTAAAAATTGTAATTTTAGCTTATAAGAATTTTTATTTGCAACTCTTGAAGAAGAGGAAGAACGCTTGTTGAAACGTTGAGAGATAGTAATGTTTCAGAAAGTTTCACACATTTCAATAAAATTCCAAATCTAAAATATGTTTTTATTAACCTTTTGTTTTCAAATAACTATAAATATGATTGTCCAAAATAAAACTGGACAAAGAAATCTAATTATAATCCAAAGACAGAAGATAGTGCAATATGAACATTTTCATGTAAAATGGCCTACCAATTGTCCAAATTCATTTTTTTCCTTCGCGAATTCAACTGAATGAAATCTAGAACAGACAAAGACTCATTCCTTACCTTCCTGGTCATGGTGGAAACAAAAAAAATATTTATCTGGATTTCATGTACAGTTTTCTAAATAACTATATTTAATTTTTCTGTATTCCATATCACAAGAAAAGGAGGAAACCTATCAAATTATTTTCCTATGAAACCTTTTTAAATATTTTCTGTTTTTGTAAAAACTTCACAACTACACAAATAGATTATTAATTAATTGTAAAGCTCAGTGGATTCCAATCTGTCCAGACCCTTTGAACTTTTCAGCTTATGCAAGAAACATTAGTTTTTCTCAACAAAAAAAAGTCACATGAATAGGGAGAATCTTATTATTCCTCTTTTGTTAATAATTATTTAAATTAATAGTTATACTTTCTACTCCAATGCTCTGAGCACATCTCTTACACTACAATGGCAGCGGGCACCCTCTTCAAATTATTCCGTGACAGCAGCGCTCTCAGTGAGTCTAGTTTATTTTCAATGTCTTTGGTACAGACACACTATCATTGATTTTTTTGAAAATTTTAGTATTTTTGCGCAATAGTGTGAGCATGTATTTGCAATTTTAAAAAATAACGAAAACAAGATTTTTTAAAAAACAGCTCCAAATTTTTTCTTACATTTTTTGGTAGAGTTAGTGCCAAATTAACCCTATAAGATGACATAAAATATTGCTCTATTCTTTTGTTTTTTCAAAAATCCCAAAAATGTAATTTCTTTGACTTGTCTCTGACGG
The DNA here is from genome assembly GCA_964035755.1 of Teleogryllus oceanicus. NCBI lineage: Eukaryota > Metazoa > Arthropoda > Insecta > Orthoptera > Gryllidae > Teleogryllus > Teleogryllus oceanicus. Next base: position 13,522,977 of record CAXIVR010000007.1, read on the forward strand.
CAGTATTTACATTAAAGGCGATTTCATCACATTATTATATTTAGAATATGTGCTTTAATGTCATATAAAGTTTCTCGAAAACTCAACAGATTTTTGTTAAAATGAGCTGAAAATTCTGCATTTTCAGAAATGTTCAGACACCATTTTCTCAAAAAGGCCCCAAATTTTTTTCTTCAAACTTTTCCAATGGATAGTGGTGATGGCACTGTTGAGTATTTTGTAAAGTTAATTTTGGTGTATTCTTTTGTTTTTTTTCAAAAATTACACAAATGTAATTTTTTTTCAATATCTCTTATGCCGTTAATATGTTTATTTCAATGGATTTGTATACAGTATTAAATTTGTGAGTAAAAATTCTTCAAATTACTTCAAATAAGTTTTTCGAAAACTCAATAAATTCCTGTATAAAAAGTTTTGAATTTACATAATGCTTAACGCCATTTTCTTAATGATAACTCCAAATTATTCAATAAAAATTGCTATTTAGGACAAGGTTTTTAGTCTTCTATAATATTCTTAAAATAATATTTTGGTTCTACTATTTGGAAACTGAAAAGTTGAGAAAATTTCAAAAAAACGTACTTTGGGTGGCGATAGATGACAGCAGGCAAGAAGGAAGGGGAAGACTGTACAGTACCCGTCCAAACCAAGGAAAGCAGAAAACTTTACTCTGTACCATTTTGTAGCATCTCCAGTTCTTGCATTTCATATTGTGATCTGTAATGCTACTTCTCATTTGAGAATTGCAAATTTTCACAGAAAAAACACTGCTCACATTTATATGCTGATCCAGACACACTATGTAACATCCGAATACCATTCTGATGCAGTTTTGGAAAACGTTTTTGAGTGATGTTCTCATCAAAGTTTAATAAATGTTGTTTGAAACATTTCTCTTAATTCAGTGTCACACTGCATATCAGTTATTTCTAATTAAAAATGACAAGGAAAAAAGCCTACATCAAGAGAAAAAGCTGTAGAAAATATTTTAAATTCTAATTGTAAACCAAACAAATCCTTAAATCGGATTTCAAATTCCGAACGCAATATTTTGAATACATCTACACTCTCTCCAAAATTTGATGTTTTGTAAATGTTTGACATTGAAGCTAATTCTCAGAAGAATGAGAGGTTCTTCTTTCCCAAAGGGACAGTTTTAAAATAAAATTAACCTCTTTTATATTGTGTTATTTTACTGTTAAAACAATATACAAACACCAAACTACAGCCAAAATGTACTTCTTGAAAGCATTCTCACAGCACCACAAACTTCCTTACATTCTTCTTTAGAGTACTTGTTATATTCAGCAGCATGATTAACCGTGTAAATGTCATTGCAAATTAAACTTCATGTGATTAAGCACGTATTTGTATTAACAAACTAAACATGTGGTATAGCTGCCACCAACTGCGAAATGATACTTTTCTTCCCATGCTGCATTGAAAATTGGTGGTAAGGTTTGCGAAGTGCTTGACTCGACTTCCATGTTTCCGCAACTGGAGTTATCGGACACTGTGACAGAGGTTATTGCAAGCCGTGCAATGCTGGGGCTGAGAAAAGAAAGTTAGAAGATCATTAATCTCATTATATGTTTTCACAACTGGCTACCTGTAATACTTCAAATCAAAGACATATCATTCGTCCCAAGAAATTAAAAAACATATTCAATTCAAAATTTACATTTATTGCATTAATAGATTTTTTTAGCTGTAACAACAGGCTCTTAAGCATAAAATTATTTAGTATTTCAACATAACTACTAGTATTTTGTAGCTGTTTAGAAAAATAGCACCAACATATCAAACAACAATATCAATTTCCATTTACAAAGGCATTTCTTTGTTTAAACATATTTTATCTTGTTAACACAAACAATGATATGACAATCTTATGACAAAATACATTTACAACCTCCATCAAAATACTTTCACTCGTTATGTAAGTCAAACATGTTAAACAACAGGTCTACTGTCTCTAAACGAGTATCAATCTTAATAATGAAATCTAATTATTGAAAGTTTACTTCTGACATGTTGAGTATTAATAATAATAATTCATTAATATGCAATTACACTGAAACATTCTGCTTACACAATTCATAATCACTAATACATTTCAGATTTTCCTAAGAGTATGGTAAACAAATGGCAAAATCTTACATCAGTGGGTAAAAAAGCAAAACGTAGTACAAATAATACACATTTGCTTATTGATTGTCCAAAGCCAAAATGCAGTCATGCATAAGCCAACAATTTTTTAATGGAATAACCCCACTTTATGGAGAAATAGCTTTCATTCTCTCTCTATTCGTATTAAGAATGGAAGTTATTTCATTACATTTTATGGAGAATAATTTTGGCTTCTTCACGCACAAAAATCTACTCACACATTCAGCTCTGTTTTATTATCTTCTCTGATGTAGTTTCTTCTCAATTGAATAAAACAAATTACTTGTTTAGGAATTCAACACATAAGTGCAAAGATTAGAATTATGATGACTGTATACAATTTAAAAGCAAAAGTTCATATTTAGCATCTCAAAAAGCATTTCTTGAAATTCGAGGATAATTATGAGCTTCATAGTGAAGTAAAGCCTATAAAGTGTATTATATCATTCAGTATTTACACTCACATAAGCATTTAATAAAAAATAAGATGTCTGATCTCCTGTGTAAAATACACTTTGCTAAAGGAATTATTCTTATCCCATTCAAACTTCCAAAAAATGAATTTTACCTTTTACATGAAAAAGCCTTTGGCAAATTTTATTGCTGGGTTTATGTTCAAACAATAATTTTGTAGAAAAATATGTTGTTTCTTTTACAGCAATTGCAGTAATTTTAAATTGTGGATCCTGAATGCTAATAATGTAAACAAAGTTACCTATTCTTCACTTCATAAGTTTTATTATAAGATATTGCATTCTTCATGCAGAATCTATAATGGTCAATTACATGGGCCAGAATACTTTTTTAATGCTCTCAGCACACAATGGAACAGCAATAACAATACTAATGTTAATAAAGCTAGTTTACCAGTACTACTTACTTTGTCTTACTTCATAACCATATTGATTGATGGAACAACATATTACAGTTCCAAGTAGAACCCTATTCACTTTTAATCTTAAATACATGACCTGCTTTAGTATTCAAATAATAACACAAGAGATGCAACTGCATCCAGGTACCTTATTTGCTTGGTCAAATGAAATCAACATTGTTTACCATTTCATACATATAGTTTATTTGTATTAACTACTTATATCCTTCTATGATTGTCATAGACTCTCAAAGTAACATTTAAAAAGTACCAAACTCTTATTTAGTTTCTATCGATTATACGAGAAAGTTATCTATTAACAAATTTCATTAAAAATAATGGAAATGAAAGAAAATCTATACACTCACTCAATTTAAAAATAAACATATTAAATAAAATTCAAAATAAAACCAAAGGTGCTACAACAGCACATACTTTCTTGTACTATTTGTAACAGTTAAGTAGAAATATTACAATATTACAACTTGTATTCTGCTAAAATTTTAACCATCTCTTGAAAAACACTTTATCAAATGAAAATGACTCGTGCAATTGTAGAAATCAGTGTATCATGCTCTTCCTTGTTGACCAGATTGACAGGGTAATATCCATAATGGTGAAAATCCTTTGTATGATTTAAGTGCTATTGTCATTCACAAATGAAGTGACCAACATTTTGAGAAAAAAAATTTTTTTTTGCGATATTAAGGACCCACAAAATGTTCATTTTTACACTACCTCACCGATTCCCTATAGTAAGTAATTTACTTCATTTTTGAGAAAGAAAAAGCTTTCGTGATAGAGACCCACAAAACAAGTTTTTCTGAAAAATCTGCTGCATTACAAAACCTTTTCTATACCACATATATGAAAATGTAAAAGTTAAACCATTTGGATTTGTTTTTGAAAATGTTCTATGGGCTTATTTAAATATACTACCCTCAAAAATTAAAATATCTAAATTCTCCAAGCATGAAGTCTGGTGAGTTGATTTGGGGAATAAGCATTTTTGAGAAAATCCTGGGTATGGCTGAGTAAGTGCTAGTTGTTTACGGACAGATGATTTTGAAAAATACATTTTTTCTACAATCTTATAAAACTGTTTTCGGTAGAAACACTACGCATGCATGAAGTTAGACTTTTTCCTGACACACTGTAAAAGTACTTTTGCACACTCGATGGCATTTTGTTTCGATAACCAAGAAGAATAGATAATAAGTAAATATCAATTTTTTGGCAGCATTGCATAACTCTATGCTGAAAATCAAATATGGTACTTTTATCTTTCTTACACAGAAAGTATTTTATTATGTCCTTCACATTGAAAAGTCTTTAAGACTGAGAAACTTTCTGCCCCTTAGAAAGTCTTTTCTCTCTTTTTGGAGGATCACTAAGAAACATTGGCTCCAGTAATTTCACTAGGGGCTCATGGCAGCGTTCTCAAATACATTCTTCTTCCTGTCAAGTGGTCAACTCTTGCATGCATTTCTTCATGTATGTATCCAATTCTGAGTAGTCTGCCAAAGTATCTCGAACCAGTTCTTCAAGAATTGATGGCCATTGTTTCTCTAGCATTTTGAGTTTTTCAATTGCTGAACAGGCAAGTTCAATTAAATATGCAAGGTGAACTCTACCTTTATGTCTCCAGAGCAGATCTTCCTGTTCAAAAGCATAAACATAGTGCTTCAAAACAACAATCATTAAAAATCATAGAACATACTATTACAACACATTCAAATTTCATTTTACTCTCTTCAGGATTTACTTTATGCTTTAAATAAGTTTTACAAATAATTATCACAATCAAAGGAATTATTCATGCATTACCGTATTTTCAAGACAAGGAATCCAGATCCTCAGAACTTTCTGGCAATTTCAGCACAATTACTATTAAATAATTTATGTTTTTGTAATTTTATATTAATAAACAAGTTGAATATGCAATAAATTCTTAACTATTAAAATTTAAAATTCAAAATTCATTGTGATCAAAGTTTTTGTTAATGAATAGACAGCTCTTGAAATTCTATTTAACTTCATGATGAATAGTTGTTATGTTTAACTCAAATAAAGAAATGAACTATTGCTAAGTGAAAATTGACAAGTAAATAATTACTCTTCAAAATTCTGATTCTTTACTTGAATACTAAATATTTAATCACAGTGATACATGTCACACATGCAATACTCTTAACTACAAGATTTAATTCCAGAAATTTTGTAACAACCTGAGTTAATGTTCCTCTGCGCCACTGCAAAGCTTCCTTCGCAACAACACTGCGAAAGCTGGGTCAAAGTGTAAACAACCACTGTTTGGCTGATTGCTGGGAACTGCCTCGACTGCCTTCCAATCTCAACCTGCTGAGAAGGGGCTGGAGCAAACTTTCCGGCAGAGACCACAGCACAATATTACTCAGACCCTGTGAGGAAAACACCATGATGTGTATCAAAAAATGGTATTTGTGGTACACTTCAAATTTCACACAAATAATAACATATTGTGAGTAGTAAAATTCTCCCCTTCTCCAGTTTATCAATTTTTCAAAAACCATAAAAAACAATAACAACAATCACGTTAATGTTCATATTTTGTTTAAAAAACATTATCACAAAGTAATATTTCTTGTCGTATTCGTAATGAAAACTAAAATTGAAGTTTTCTTCAAATATTTTGAAAGTAGTTGATGTTGTACCAGAAAGAGTTGATGTGTACCATCTCAATTATTTGCCAACACCTTTTTCTAATTTTTCTGAATTTTAACCAATCAAGAAAACAAGAGGCCTGGGGCAGTAGATCCAGAGGGGTCCCTTATTTCAAACAATAGTTTACCTAACAAATTATTATAAATTACAATAAATCACATACATTAATTTTGTCTTAGGACAAGTGAGTTCATCAAAATAACTACACATTTACCAGTTGTTTAAACCAAACCTTCATTACCAGTTACCATTACTAATTTGAATAGAGAGAGGAGAGAGGTGAGAGGAGGAGAGAGGAGAGAGAGACAGATAGACAGACAGAGAAAGAGAGAGATAGGGAGAGAGAGAGAGAGAGAAGGAAAGAAAGAAAGAGAGAAAAAAGAATGAATGATCAGGGCCTGAAGCAAGTTGACCCAGCAGTCTCCTGGCAGCAAATTCAATTCTATTATATAGGAATAATATGTGGATGTTAAATTAAGACAGAAGTAGACTAAAAGCAACACAGATGAGATACCCCACTTCAGTACTAAAAATATCAAGAAAGGAAAGAATAAAGAGACCACAAAATGCTTTAAATCCAAATGCACAGTACATAAACATAAAATTTTAAAAGAAATGCTAAGGACATATGAAAAGAAATGAAATCTGCCCAATTCTCACATAGATCTTACAATACAAGCAGAACAAGAAGGAGCGAAGTCCCACCATCTGAGTGGATAAAATCCATTCAATTCTGCAAATGTTTTATCACTTATATTTATACTTATGTTTATCACTTAATTTAAAAGGACAGTTAATAACAGACATTCATTATCAAACGATGGCAGTTCAATTGCACTTGAAATGGTGACAACTGTTGATAATACTAATTTGGTGTTTGGGAAATGGCTAATCGCTCTACACGGACCTACGATTTTACGTGTAGGAACGCTACACGGACCAAGGGCGTTTCGCTCCCCGCAGAGATTGTTATGTCGACTAACATTTTTACTCGGCGATTGAAGGGTCGCAGATTGGGATCACAGAGCGAGAGGGGGGTTAGGCCCAGCCAATCATTACTGACCATTTGAATTTGTTCTGGAACCGCCGGAACAAATGTTTGTTTAGATGTCATAACTTGGCTTCGCTTGGAATCCGCTCCCGTCGACACGTGTGCAACGGCGCGGACGCCGTTAGCAGTGCCTCAAACCAACGGATTCCGCGACGGATACAATAAACGTACAACAATAACTATATATAAACTTTCGCTCTGTTGAGGCCCGAACACAAATCTGGCTGAGGGGGTGTAAGATTCGAATAGGACCGGATTTTTATGTAATTACATATTTTTGGTTTTTATTTACTGCCTCAAATTTGTAACCGCGAATGGGCCCCGTCTAACACAATATTCCATTTTCGTTACATATTTTTACATATTTGTACTATATTACATATTTTATATATTTTGTATTTCTACAAAATTTTTTTGATTATAAAATTTTCCCAATTTATGTATATTGTAAAAAATATTTTTAGAAAATCAGCATTTTTTCACATTATTACTGGCTGTCTCTTCTGGTACCATTGAAACGCGTGATGTTCTAAAGTCCCGGTGTCTCCTTCATTTATCTCAGGGAGGAAAGCCCCAAAGGATTTCGACCTGATTTAACTTCAGTGAGAAGTACACCCCACGCCGGTTCGTGACCTTTGCCCTTTAAAGTCCGAGAAAATTGGTGATTTTAAATTCGTTATTTAACCGACGTTTAACATTCAATGAGAATGCTTCACTTTGCAGTGATGTTTGCTGGTCAGATATCGCTAGTTTTAGGATGTCTCGGGCTGCAAAATAGTCCTGAATAGCAATAGAGCAATAGATGAAGCTTTACTACCGATCGGTGTTGTAGTTAATGTGCATTAATTTATGCTTCCCAAATTATTTTTAAGACGTTTGTATTATTTTTAAAAAAATTTAAAGACTTTTTTTATACATGTAATTTCGTATTATGTAAATGTGTTTTATAATAAGTTAATTTTAATATTAAATATATAATCCCATTTTAATATTTATACTGTTTTCATATTATTACATGATCATATTCTTACTGTTTTCATTAATATTTATGTACATATTTTGACATTTCATACTACATATTTTTCGGTATCTAATTATGAGATCCGGTGACATCCTGTGTTGAATAATTCTGCACCCCTGGGGGGGATACGGAAGATAAACCGAGAGCGATGGTCACGCAGATGGTCTTTTGACCGCACGTGACGCGTGCGATAGCAGTCCCGCGCGCCCAAAGGCGTCACGTGCAGTTCGCGGAAATTCTCAGTGCCGTTGCGATGGTTCCACTCACCCCGAATCTTTCCGGTGTTTCTTGTGTTCGTGTCTGTAACAGTAGCAATTCTTCTGCACTATATAGTTCTCAATATGTGTAACAGTTTGATTTTCCCAAAATGCTGATGATCCATTGTTTGTTACTACAACATTTGCAAAGAAGATCAAACAATTACTAGTCTTCCAGAAGAAGTGCAACAAATGCTAACTAAATACCAAAAAGAAGGAAATCAAATACGATTTCTTGGAACCACAAAGTACAAAATGAAAATGAGTCAGTCTGTTACTAAGGAAAACAGTGTCTCAAAAATATGCTTGTGAAAATGTGATAATTTCATATGTTTACACAAATATGCATTTTTTGTGAAAACTGCTTTAATGTAAATACCACTGCTAATATTAGTGATTAAGTACGAGAAATAATTACGACTTATTGTTTAGTACTGATTTACGCAATATTCTGTTTTCTTCTTCCTCAGCTTTATGTAAAGTGAATCATTCAGAGTACACACAATAAAACTGAAATTGATTTCTCAATAAATATCGTACTAACACTTCTCAGACAACGTTGATAAAATTTTCTCCAAACGAATGCTCTGAAAACTCTAGAAAACAAAAGTAGAACGAGTCTACTGGAACCAGCGCGCCTAACCGCGTCTTTCAAAATTGGCACGCCTATCGGAGAGTTAACGTCGAGCCAGATATTTAGCTGGTTTAAGTAAAAGATCAGAGTACCGTCGCGACTGATTCGAACGAGGCGACGAAACTTTGCAGACTGACAACATCCTCTGTAGCATAGTCTTGTTTTGTTTCGGGACATGAATGTAGCTTCAGTACGTGCACGTTTCTTTGAGCATTTCTTTGCTAGTTGTGGTAGAAGTAGAGCCGGGCATGGATTGCTAATTTGTTAGTGTGGTATACTCGCAGCAGTTGTGGAGGGCTAGTGGTCACGCTCCTATGAAAGAGGGGAAGCCACTCGAAGGAGCGCAGCTCTTTCCTTATTAAACGGATCTAACCTTCCTGGATAGATAAGGAATGCCAGTATACTGACAGACAGAGAGAGAGAGAGAGAGAGAGAGAGAGAGAGAGAGAGAGAGACAGACAGAGACAGACAGACAGACAGACAGACAGACAGAAATAAACGGAGATAAACAGAGAGACAGAGAGAGAGAGAGACAGAGAGAGAGACACAGAGAGACAGAGGAGACAGAGAGAGACACAGAGAGACAGACAGAGAGAGACAGAGATAAACAGAGAGAGAGACAGAGATAAACAGAGAGAGACAGAGAGAGACAGAGAGAGACAGAGAGACAGAGAAAACAGAGAGAGACAGAGAGACAGAGAGATAAACGGAGATAAACAGGGGAGCACAGAGGATAGAGAGAGCACAGAGAGCAGACAGAGAAAACAGAGATAAACAGAGGAGAGAAGAAAAAAACAGAGGAATTAAACAGTCCAAATGGTAACTAATACATTATGTATGAAAACTGATTTATCACGTGTTATTAATAACATTTGCCTACATTCAACATGTCAAATTGAGACTTTTAAATTATTATTACTGTACTTGAAAATATTTATCTCGGATGGACATCCTACTAGATACTGCTTTTTTTTTTTTTTATTTATTTATTTCTTTTTTTTTTTTTTATTTATTTATTTATTTTTTTTTTTATTTATTTATTTATTTATTTATTTATTTATTTATTTATTTATTTTTTTTTATTTATTTATTTATTTATTTATTTATTTTTTATTTATTTATTTATTTATTTATTTATTTATTTATTTTACAAAAAAATATTAAAAACTGTGTGGGGGCTCGGGGAAAATAAATTTTGGCTTTTTAAAAAAATTTTGATCCCTACCTAAGCCAAAATTTTTTGAATTTTGAATACAAAAAAAATTAGCTTTTTTGCGGAATGTTAAAAAATATTTTTTTAATGTAAATACATGTTACGTGCCCTTTATGTTCATCCCGTTATAAATTTTCAATAATTTTCAATCGGGATTAAGTTCCCCTTTTTTCAGGTTATCTCAAATTTTCCCGCCTTGTATTGGATAAATTAGGAAAATACCAATCAGAGTTGTTTGCAATGATTTTAAATTGGAGGTGTTAATTCCCCCCGATATTTTTTCCTACAGTTTTTCGACTTTTTATTTTGATTTTTTAAATCAAAAATTTTTTGATTCTTATTTCACTGCTGAGGGGTAGGGTCTGTCAAAAATTCTTTTTTGACTTTTTCCCCTTTGATGAGGGGGGGATTACATCCTAAAGGAAGGGGCACGTTTTTATAGTCCGTTAACAGCAACACTGGGGCAAACCCAAACAAAATAAAAAAACCAGCAGACAGAAACGCTGTTCAAAAACTTTAAGGGGGAAAAGTTTATACCTCTAGCAGCTCATTTAGGGGTCCGCGCTTTAAAACTTTTAAACTTAGTATAATGTTTTCTGAAGGGTGCGCCCTTTTCTTTCACTTAAGGGGGTTTCCCCGGGGAATTCAAAAAACCCGAATAAAACTGAATGACATCCAGTGTATTTGGGTATGTTGGTCTAAGCGTTTGTATATTTTGAGGAAAGAACTAGGGGGGGAAAGGAATTTACGCTTTAAATTTTGGGGCCCGTTTTTAGAATACCACCCGTTATTCATCTTTTCTCATAAAAAGAAAAACCATCAAAAAAGCGGTCAAAAATTTTCTTTGGGGAAATTCTGCCCAGCTACATTGTTAGTCTCAAATGTCAAGCCCGGACTCGAACCCTGGGACTTCAACCCAAAACCAGCACTGCAGAGGCAATATTCTTATAAATTACCTTTCGTAGCACTAAAAATGGAACTAAGTCTACATTTGGTGTGCTATCACGGTTCTTTTTGGAAGTGTAGTTTATCTATTGCATTTTATCGTTAAGTGAAGTTCTGAAAATTACAAGCAAAGTAATATGATATGCTTCTTGAAATGATTAAGGAACCTTGGGGTCAAATGGTTCTTATGTGAATTCAGCATTAACTGTTTTTCTCTTACATAAAAATCTAAACTGTAAGAATAATGTTCTTTCAAACAAGTATCATTATTTATTTGCCAATTTTAATTATTTTCTCACTGTGGCTAAATACGTAAATCATTAACATATATTGTACTTCACTAATATAAATTTTCAAGCGACACAATACACTCCAACTTCAAAAGAGACTATTGTGGTATCATTGGACACAAATCTCATTTTCCTAGTTTTCGAGAGGACACGACAATACACATTAAATTTTAAAATGAAGTCGTGGAAAAGAAGAGAATCTAAATATCAGAAGGTAGTGACAAATATTCTGAAATGGTAAATATTCAGAATATTAATTTGAGTTTTGTTTTAATTTTAGATTTAGTTTTCAACTCTTGAAAATATTAATGATTCATTCGTATTTTGTAGCCTACTAAAGAATACAAACTTATGATGAGCGTCCGGCTCAGAAGAAAGTTGTCAATAAAATCACAAAATTTATCAGGATCGTCGTAGAAGAGATTATTATAAATATAATTGTTTGATATTGAATGAGAGAGACGTCTAGAGAAGCTGTCGTAAAAGAATCGTAAATAAAAAATATAACAACGACATGGAAATCATGTACATATTCATATATTGATGAAATATAATGCAAATATTATAACTTATGACGATTATGAAACTACGAATAATAATAATAAATAATAATAATAAATAATGACAATTATAATACTAATACTATCACCACTAATAATTACATGTAATAAATGTAATATCAAGACGAATGACGAATGGAAATATTGTTTTCTTGCCTATGGACCTACGTGCAATTATTACATTGTTTGAATTGTCTAGCAAACTTTTCGATTACTTCCACAATCCCTCGAGCAGGAAACAATGATTATTCAGAATTCACGTTTAGCTAAAGGAAAAGAATTCCATGCATTAGAATCGAACAAAGCTCCTACATACACACGCGTTTAATTGTCCCAACCAAGCAACCGGCCCAATAGACCCAGAGCACTGGCTGAAGGAGCCAGCGTAATAAAAGCCACGCAAAATTCTTCCCCCGTGAGATACCTCCGCTGGGAGCCAGGCACGAAATGAGTTTGGGAGTTCATTCACAAACCTCCCCGCAGAGAAAGGAATACGGCGATATATTTGCTCTGATCGGGTCAGGGGAGACGCGGTTGAAGGTAGGGAACACGAAGAGAGTGCAGCGGTTAAATTGTTGAACCTTCGCTCCGGAGCAGTTTCTCAGGTTCTCTTGAAGCAAATCGATAGCTTGTATACAATAATGAATATTGTATTCTTGGAAGCTCCAATGCAATTGTCTTTTGAAACAATTCTTTAATTAAAAAAAAGGGGAGACGCATCCAAAGATCGATAATCCAGATCATCGGCGCTGAGCTGCGCGACCCCAAAGAGAAACGTCAATTGTCAGCAACTAGAACAAATCAGCGCACACACCATTTCCACTTTTCTTCAGCCAAATTCCACTCAAATAACGTCTGTCAGCATCAACGTATAGCACAAAATGAATATATATTAGAATCAACTAATCAGATACAAGAAAAATTGAATGGCGGCCGTTTGATAATATCGCACGGAATAGCTGAAGAGAATTTGAGAACGTCGGTAAATGTTATCTGAAAATACTTAAATAATATATCGACTGACTTTCTCAACAATGAGAGGACATGTGGAAAAAGTGCACTTGTAGAAGAATCAGTAGGCACAATAATGTATATTGAACTGTTTGTGGGTCCTAGATGATAAAATTAACGATGGTGATGATCATCCGTCTATCTGTCATTTGTCCGTTGATATAGCAACTGTCTGCCCATTTTCCAAATATATTCTCTGACTGATCTAGTCATGTCGTGGCCTTGAATTGTCTGATATTTAATTTTCAAGAGCCTATACTTTGTCTGACATTTAAGCCTCTGGAGATTTTGTAATTTCTAAACATATCCACTGTTTCTTACACTGATTATAGGTAGCAGTTGAAAAGAGGTGTGTCTCTCTTATGAAAACTAAAAATCATGTTTAGAAATGTTTTCATTTTTCCAACATCTAAAATACAGCATGAGAGTTTCAACAAATCATTTTAAATAGAGGATTGAAATTAGGAAGCACAATTTTCTGTACCTGAGTATCTGCAAGTACACTGCTTGAAATCATAGGTTTGGAGTAATATTTGAATAAAACATAACTGAACAAACACAGAGTAAGCTGTTTCTCACGTAATAGATTTTCAACACTCTGAGGCCTATGTTACAACTTCGGTCTCTATCTTAAGGTAATAATTCAAAGAAACAGAAATATCATTAAATCGTTTGCTGAACGGCCTTAAATTGATCATGGAACATGAAACATAAAATCCTATCTTGTAAACATTACATTTATTAAATCAAAGGTGCCACAGAAGTAATCTGTTGCCAACCAACATTTTGCGCCTAAAATCACTGTACAAATACCTACATTATCCATTCAGTCAGAATAGAGATGCAATTATACTACATATTGTTACACCAGTATTACAGCAAATGCACAAAATGTTCTTTCCATTTTGCACTTTGATGGATTTCATCTACTCTTTTTATCTTAATCGGCAGTTGCGGTAAATACGTACCTGAAAACAACAGGCACGCAAAGTAGCAATTAGAATACCAATCGAGAGACGAATTTTAATAACCTGTACTTTTGGAAACTATATACCGAAAAAATTGTTTGCTAAGGAAACATTTAAATGATAGTATCAAAGTTTGAGATTCATCTGTTTATGTTTTAAGGAGGGTTTCCATTCACCATGTACATTGAGCTGCATACCGTCGATAAACAAAATAAGTATCTACAGAAGTATATCTTCTATATTTAATTGATATGGAAAAATAAAATAAATCGAGATAAGAACGAAATAGCTCTTAATTTTTTTTGAAAAGGAAAACTTGTATCTCAATCTCAAATCTTATTTAAATACAGGCAAATACATGACTTATGAAGACAGTAAATTATATATACACTGGGTCATGTCATAGACACCATCGGAGGAATATTTTTCATTGATAGCTCGCAATTGTTTCACGAGCCGCGAAGAATTCATTGTCACCTTTAGATAATGAGAGCGCCAGCTGCAAGAAGGTACCACGAAGGACGGGTCCCGGACCGGCGCTGACGGCTGTAGCACTATTATCGCCCACTGCGGTCACCTCGCTCCACCCGCGGACACTACGACCGACTGCCGGAGTCATTGTATTGCAGATGCCTGCGACGCAAATTGCATGCCGACTGCACGGCTGCTCCACTGATGCGAAAATCCTCACGCATTCGGTAAATGCGAATATGTTTCGAAGAAATTTGTATCAAAAGCTACACATAGGTTATTGACTGGATTGATTTTCGTGTTTCCAAGGCACAACTGCTATGGTCATTAGTCCTGTTAGTGGCGCATGCGCTGCGAGATATGGTGGATCTCCCGCTGGATGGCGATCCGCGCCGACCTACTGTCGGCAGTGGGCTCCCAACCAGACTCTCCCACCAGCGGCAACCACCAACCGCCAAAGCCTAAGCTCCTGACCGGTCTCCCGGAATATGTGACAGTAGTGCATGCCAGTGGTGTGTGAGTGCGAGTGATAGATTGTAAGAGGAAGGAAAGATCAAAAGTGGCCCGTGGCCTGCTCTCTGTAGGGCACTGCTCCTGAACGCTTAGTGTTGATCGAGAAACCAGAAAATACCGATCAGAGCAGCTGGTTGCTATAATTCTCCTCCGATAAGGATGGAATTCGACCAGCTGTTAGTATGAAAAACTGCCGTCAGAATAAACCGATCTCCCACACGCACCGCAAGTAACAATACAAAGGCTGATGCAATTGAGCTATGACTGGCTCAGGTTGAATCAACGCTTATCAAACATAAAACATTACCATTTTCCCATAACATTCTTAACTTATCGTAATAAATGTCTCTGTTCCAGTCACAAACATGTTTGCACTTTGTTACATTCGAGCAAGGTCGACAATTCAATGAATTTTATTTATTCGAGCAACAGTAACTCACGAAACTGTGAGGAATATAAAATGGTCAGAAATCTTTCAGTTGATGTATTGATTGAAATAAGATTGGAATTGAAATTCCAGTCGTACTTCTTTCAATGTCCTATTGCGTAAGATATTTGGTCGTCGGTACCAGTGATGGCAAGGGAGAAGTGGTGGTGAAGGGATGGTGGCAACTGGCGGTGGAAGTGGCGTGACGAGTGGTGCGTATTTCACGGCTGCAAACGGTATGGTGTCAGGAAACGTGGCAGCGTCAGCTGGCTGTGTTGCTGTGCCGGCGTTGTAGGGCGGTGGTGATAGTAACAAGATGATAACGTGGCAGTGATGACTGTAGGAAGACAGTTGGTTGATCAAACTTCGCGGCGGAGGAATGAGGTAAAGATATTGTATTTCTATCTACGCTGGATGCCAATGCCGGAGCTGGTGACGGCGGGGCGACGACTGAAATGGTGGACCGCGGTTGGTGTCGTAGGCTCTCGCGGCTAGAGTTTCGTAAGGATCTTGTTGCCCACGTCAGCGTCGAAGGCGTTGCCGATGGGGCCATCCACTTGTCGTGGATCCTCAACGGCACAACAGCCCTGATAGACGACAAGATGGTCGAAATGTCGCAGAACATGCTCGACGCGGCGCCTGAACAGCCAAGACTACTTACATGTGGGGTTGGGTGGCAGAGCAGATGACGGTGATTTGGCAAGGACTTTGATTGATTGATTGGTTTTTTCGTGTTTCCAAGGCCAACTGGGCTTGTTCATTAGTCCCGTTAGTAGTGTATGTTTTTCTCGGGAGATGGCAGATCTTCCCCGCTGGATGCGACTGGCGCCGACCCGCCGTCGGCTGCGTTTCAACTAGGACTCTCCCACCACTGGGCACTGCCTTAGCTGACCACCAAGTTCTGACCGGTCTCCGAAATTTGTAGTGTAGCGCGTATGTTAGTGTAAGGAGTGTAAGGTGAGCAGGGACAAGGAAAGAGTGAAGGACAGATCGCGCGGTCCGTATCTGTCAGGTACTGCCCCTGCATCTGCCTGCGTTGATCGGAGCACGGAAAACCATTGATCAGAGCAGCCGGTCGCTAGAATTCCTCCAGACCGCGGACTGAATTTGACCTAGCTGAAAAGCTAGTGTCGGAAATCCCGCCGTGGGAGTGTAAACTTAGACCACAGTCGAGGCGCTGCAGTGACACTGGCTGATGCACTGAGCCATAGCCCCAGTACGGCGTTGGCAGTGACTGCGCGGATGCACTCCAAATACACTGACGACGCAAGTGTCAGCTCGCGCTCCAAGGTTTCTCTTCTAGACACGGCTCGATCACGCCGACACGCGAAATGTTTCATGTCACATGCGTAGCCAGGGAACTATAGTGCACTACAGTAACCTTAGGCATCCGAGCACAAACTGAATAGTGATTGATTATTGTAATCAGGATGCCAGGTGGTGAGTTCTTTTGGTGTTCATCGCACAGGACCCATCTTAATCCAAGTTTTGCCTGATGAAGGGTAGACTCGTAGGAACTGATTTGCTATCGACTGTCCTAATTTCATCTGAAGAGATCTACTTCAGGTTGTTTAGAATTTTGTTTTGCGTGGTACTAACAGTATTTTATGTTTGTTAAAATGTTTGCAAGTTTGTATACACTAAACACGCAAAAATATAACGTATCTGATATCTGATGCAACTACATGGCAGAAATTTGAGATCAGATTATAAAGCTTCAGCAAGTTAATGTTCAAATCGCAATAGTTTCTTTAATAATTTCGCAAAAGAAATTGTTAAAACGTCGTTGAAAGATTTGACACGTATGAGTTTGTCAGTGCAATTAAAGATGTTCGGTATGATTGTTGACAGAAAAATGAATCAAAATACTTTTACACAATAGATTTAGTTCACTAATAATAATTATCTATTACTCAATAAATAAACGCCTTAAAACGTCTCGTATTTCTGGAACATATGGCGATATTCAGCCGTGGTACAAATCCGCTGTTGGAATATTCAATATTCAGATGAGAACTTACCTTCTAGCACTCATCGCCATTGTCCTTCATCTTTATCAACATTTCATCTGAAATTTCTATCTTTCCAATTTTACTAACAATAGAAAAGAGGATATATGAAAACATTTTCTAAAATATAACATACAACCAATATAAACGAATATTTATTTCTCTCGAAAACGTGGTTAATACATTTCGTGCTCTCTTACAAACAAATCAGGCTATAAATCATTTTTATTCTGTCTCTGACAAACAACGGTGCTCACATCATGTTTCCTCTAATAATGAGAACGCCACGGAAAGGGTCCATAAGAAAACGAAGCCTTATGTGCAAGAAAACTGCTATATGAATAAAACAGTGATGCCTCCTTAAGAATTACCTCTCGCCCTGCTCCTCCTTTGTACCTTTAGACACATAAACACACACATGCACACACACGCGCAATGTGCTGAAAGCACCCAAAGTTACAACGTCACAACTCCTCTCCGGCATTAGCCATAACGCAATGCACGTGAAGCGACGTCACAAATATCCAGCGCTCTACAACTGCATTGGAACAAAGAAAGGCGCGCAGCGGGTCTACCGTGGGGCGTGGTCGATAACGTAATAGCGCAACGCGGTTAATGGAAGACCCCAGCAGAGAAACCCATTTCCCGTTCCCACCCTCCCGCCTCGCTTTCGTCGCGATAGTGGAGCGTAGTACTGGGTAGCCCGCTCCTTGATGAAGCCGATGAAGCCTGCTGATCGTACGATTCGCTGGAACCGCCGAGGAGGGGCGAGGCGATGGTAAGAGTGAGCATCGCAAGGAGAGTTTTTGTGACCGTGAGAATAATGCGCGACTGCCCTGCTTGAGAGAGAATATGGAGGTGGCACATGAGGCGAGGAGACAAGAAGAGGAAGAAACAAGAGAGGTGGCAACTGGAAATAAATGTGGTGGGGAAATACTGCAAGGACAGGCGAGTCGGGAAGAGAGGTAAAGAGATATTTGACCTTCGTTAACCTTTGAGACTCCATTTAAATCTCTTTCTGACCCTAGTGCAAATAGTTTTGTAACTCTCTGGAAATTCAACTGGCATTAACTTCTTGATACGCTTACCCTGTCTAACTTTACTTAGATTCAATGTTTTAAGATTTTGGTCTTCTTGGTTTCAAGGATTTTATTATTTATGCGTATTGAGTCAGAAATGCTCCTAACAGATTCCACGTTACATGTCTAAATTTAAGAAACATCTAAATAAGCACCGCCTAGTTTATATAGTATTATTTTGTTATTTCTTGGATGAAAATTCATGCATTTGTTCACATGAGTTAATAGCTTGTATCAGACATTCTCATGCTATATGTAGACGTCATGTATAGTTAAGAGTGGATATGTTAAGAATGTTTTGTTTTTTTTTTGAATTTTGTTTTGTTTTATAACGATATAAAGGATGAAGCAAATGTAACAGCATCACTTTCAATTAATGATTCAAACAGCACCGTGCATAAAATATGGTAACCATTACAAATCTGGGTTAACGTGTGGGGTTAATTTGTCCCCAGAGTCCAAGTGTTTGTATTGAGAAACAGAATCAAGATCAATATGTCTATGAATATAGATCACCATACAAAACATTGGTTAATAATAACCACACACACATCTATACGAATAGTTTTAAAAGTTATTTTGCATTCGGAAGAGATAATTTGCGTGAGGCGAGCATTGCACAGACGGCGAATCAAAATTGAAATTCCTTCCACGTATTATATATCTTTGTGCGTGCATCAGGATCGTCTTAGAACAATACATTATAATACAGATATCAAGAGATAGATATCATGCAAGACATCAACTTATCTCGATAAGAAAGAAATCTCAAATATGTTGGGCAGGTTACAGACTTTATAAAGACATGGTCTCACACAGAGTCTGAAATGTGTAGATACGTGAAGAGCAGAAAATACAATTATCAGTATGAAAACTAATATTAATGTATTTAAAGCTCAGAATTGACATTAATGCAAATTTATATATCGGGACGATACAAAATGATACAAATAATAAAAACAATCAACAGTGATTATCTAAATATTAATAATGAGAATATACGACACTCCATTAAAACTGAACCACAACTGTAAAATAGTTTTTAAATAAACACTTCATACTTTAAAACGTAATTGGCAAATTAATCTCCATTATATATCAATCTTGTCAATTTATTAAATAGTATTTAAATTGAGGGGAATAACTGCACAAGGCTATAATATATTATAATTCTAATGCCTAAAATGTACATGATATGGGAGTAACTTGAGATAAACAGTTTGAGAATGTACGTCTGATACGCAGAATTGCAATGAAAATATTTTAGTTGTATTCATTCTCTCCACTGTCGTTTTTAATGTTATTATGTCTTGACAACCAAACTTTCGTGAGAATAACTCTCTGCATAGATTCATGATGCTATGCTCATAAATGTTAATGCAATTATGAACACTCTACTCAGATGTAATATCAGTTGTTTCTGTGGAATCTGATGCATTTGAGGTCTGAACAGCATTACGTAGATTCATTGGAACGCTTCTAAATTCTCACGAACATTGTTACCTAGGACAATGAGAATTCCAATTTCTAGAAGAAAAGGCATTTAACTGAGTAATTACACTGCCTGAGTTATATACTACTTTATTATATCTGCCCAGAAAATTTCGAAATGCGTCGGAGACTAGATCTACAGGATAAATTGCAGTACTGCCGCAGTATCAGATGGTTCAATAGTTTAACTGACTACTATATTAGATGTAGTTCATTTACAGAGCCTAAAGGACTGAACTACTCTCAACACTGAATATATCTTAACCTTTCATTAAACTTCTCAGCCCATCTTCCTGGCTTACATTTTCTAATGAATTATGAACAAATCAAGTAACTGCACAAAGGATCTAATGGTTTGAATCTCTGTAAGGCAATTTTGGAAACTCGGACATTTGGAATATTTTTAAATGTAGAGAAAATGTCGTGTATAAATTATAATATTAATAACCTATATTAATGGTAATACTATATAATTGTTGATAGTACTTACAATAATAATACAATTTCAATAAGACTTTTCTGTCTCTCTGACAAGAATTTATGTTATACTAAGTTTTTCTTTCTCCTGTAGACTTGTTACAACAAAATTATGCTGATTGATTGGAAGTGCTCTGTGAGTTGTAAGAAATATCACCGTTCGTGGCAGAAAGTATAATTTCTTGCACAGTCGGGCAAAGCTGTTACTTCCCACCACTCTCTCCCACTGCCCAGTTCAACATGGAAAGGCTTTGGCCCATTTCTGACGCTGAACTGTTAGTGCATGTTTGGATTCATTGATTGATTTTTTCGAATTTCTGGCATCAACTGCCTGGCCAATCCTGCGAGAAGCTCATGTTTTTCTCGGATATGGTGATCTTGCCCTGCTGGTGGCGAACGCACCAAAACTACCGTCACAGTGGGTTTCAATTCAGATTCTTCCTACACTGGGCACCGCCGCAGCCGGATGTTTCAGGCCCTGACTATCTCCGGAACATGTGGTAGCAGTGCATGTTAGTGGCGGTGTGTGCGGAGAGGATAGACAAGAAGAGGCTGACAGATCGCGCGGTCCGTGGCCCGTTTGGTTGGTACTGCTCCGGCATTCGCCTGGCGCCGATCGAGAAACCACGAAAACTAGCTTAATGTGAGCAGCCGGTCGCAGAATTCTCCAGACATGACTGAATTGACCTAGCTGGCGTTAGTGTCGAAAATCCCGCCGCCATCAAGGCTCGAACTAGGACAGAAGGCTGTAGTGGTATCACTTGATGTAATTGAGCTACCGCTACCGGTTGTATGTTTGAGCAAACGGCAACACGCGGTTCCAAATCCAATCCAAAAGCGCAAATATAAATATAATTACAAAACTGAATAAATATCTAGAAAATTCAAGTAACTAAAGAGTAAAATGTATTTGCCTAGATGGTAATATCGTTTGCCCCAGACACTACACAGCATACTTACTTTCCAGGTTCTGGGAAACGTCTGTTCTGACACATCCAGTGAACATCCCGATCTTACCCTGACTTTTCAAGGCATGTTCCGTATTTAGAAATTTACTAGAGGTTGTTTGCAAAAGAAGCTGCGTTAAGGTGTTTCGTTAGTCGAAGATGCTATAATGAATCGTTTACTGCCTGTGAAGTCAAAAAGATTGTTGAATTGACTCGCGGACTCCACAGACCGATCAGGACCCTGGATCTAACGGCCGATATTCTGGCTGCTGGGATAAAAGGTAATTGACTGACAGCGACGACGACTTACAACGTAGTAATTATTCAGGCAATAAATTACTAAACAACGAAAAAGTCTTCCAGAAGAATGCGCCCAACGCCCAACAAGGGTTAAAAGACTCGTTGCATCAACAATGACAATCGTGAAATAAAGTTGGTTGTGTGGGTCGTTTTCAGGCCAAAGACGGGTTGAGCTCTGGCGAAGGCGATGGTTGTTGGCGTTGGGCTTGAGGAAGCCACCAACCCGGCGGTGACGCTTGTGTCTGGGGCGGCAAGAGGCGCAACACGGACAAGTCTTAGGCGGCCTGATAAAGACGTCGGGGGCTTGGCACACCATTCCCAAGAATACACTGGTGGTCCACTGGCAGTATGCCTAAGATCCCTGAGACAGCAAGCGACCAACGTACGACATGACCGTCACCGAAAGGGATGAAATTGACGGAAATTAAATGAATTATTTTTTTTGAAACGATGCAGAATAGATGATTGTGCCCGACAGACTGAAAGGGACGAACAAAGAAAATTAAATGGAATTATTTTTTTAAAACGATGTAGAATGATTATGTGCCTGATAGACTGAAAGGGATGAATTAAAGAAAATTAAATGAATTTATTTTTTAAAACGATGTAGAATAGAGATGACTGGCAGGTAGGTGGAAAGTTCAAGAAAATGATGTAAAGTACATATTACGTGCAGTGCGTTCACGAAGATCATTAAGATTGCAAAGGTAATTTCCCAAGATAAGAAAAAGACCACGAAGACTCTGCGAGATATGAATGTTAGCTGTCAGTAAGAAATAGACTTCCAACCCAAGAAAAGTCTACTGAAATTAGTTCACTGAAGGAAATCGAGGATTTTATTTTGTTTCTTTTTCTATGTCTTTAATGTAATTGATCATAAATAATGTTAATTGATCAGATTTTGAATATACACTTATGTGTGGTTAATATAAATATTAGAGCTAATCATTTTCAAATATTTGATATTAATATTGTGACGTCATGGGATTGTAGATAATCCCATAACGCCACCCATGAGCTACGAAACCAGTTCACAAACAGAGAGGAGAGGCATATGGAGCGACGGTCAGGAACGCGCCATCCATCTGCCAGCTGAACCTGACGCCCGGAACTAGCGAATAAATGCTCTTTCCGGGAGGTCACGAAAGAGGAGAATATTCACCTCCAAATTTCCCAGGCAAGTACCATACGCACTGCGGCGCGCCCCGAGAAGCTCTATGATTGCCGCAGCGACGGTGACTAGACTGAGCTTTAAAGGTCGTAACTTGATGACAGGAGCTTATTCTTAACTTGGTAGTTAAAAGTTAGCTTAATAGCGTGTCAATGAAAGGGATGTAATTATATGGAGGCACGAACATTCTCGCATTAACATTCACAATATTTAAATGAGCAAGGAAGTGGATTGTTTTGATTGAAATAATTTCCAAATTTGTAAAATTCAAGCAGAAGGACATAAGGGTCAGTTGTAATGAAGCAGAATAAACTCTGATAAATTTTATCACGCTGTTAGCGTTTAAATCAGTTGTACGAACGACAGGATACGGGTTAACTAGGTTAAATTGAGGGATAACAAGGTGTTGTTACCCGTGATTCGCATGCAGTTAACACAGTGTGTTAACCTTTTACACTCTTCATTTTGCCGGCAAAATCTGTAGTACTTCAGGTCAGTGATCGAATTCTGAGTATCGGTTTCTGACGAGAGGAAGCAGTAAAGAACATCTAAAATGCATTTAAAAAAGCTGAAAGTTGAGGAGAAAGAAGAAGGCCAGACTTGTTGAAATGAATACGATGATTTCGATTTTGCAAGATTCAGTTAAGAGCAAACTGTTCTTGAACTTTAATGCTTATAAATGACGACATCGAACACATGTCCGGTAAGTTCATTGAATATTAGTTTTTATAAAATATGTTCTATCGTTTATTATATTTGAACTGTTCGATTTGCAGCAGTATAAAAACAAAACATGTAAAGGTGATGTTTGTTCTACAGGAATCAATCTGTACCTCCTATAATCCAGCTCCCTGACATTAAGGTATTATGCTGAGCATTTGTAATTTGCATTGAGATTTTGTATTTATAAAAGTACCGCAAGTAGAATAATTAAAAAAATTAGCTGTCAATAGCCAAATTAGCCCTAAAATTTATATACTTTTTCAAAAGTGCACTGGAAAGGGAATCGTGTGTCCAACAAGGGTTTTAAGGAGTTATCTAAGAGTAATTGGTGCCATTGACGCACCTATATTAAATAAATGCCCAGGTGGAGACTGTTCAGAAAGATTATGAGGGAGAGAGATGGGTATATCTCGTTGAACGTACAACTGTGTTCAGTGCAGATCTGAAACTAGAATATTGTTGCTCAGTTGGCTGTGAGCAGTGCATGACCAAACTATTTTTAATAACTCATCGCTGAAAGTACATTTGAGTTAGGTTTATGAACAATTTAGATTTTAGTGGGAGATTCTGATATGCCTGATCAGTTACTACTGACACCTTTGCAAATCCAATAGACAAGAGCCCAAAATCTTTATAATGAGTCACACAAGAACAAGAAATGTTGCTGAAAGAGTATGGTGTGGAAAAGACGTTTTCCTGTTCTACATACATTGCTTAAACGATGACTCTGAAGCTGTCATTGTTGTAATGTGCTGCTCTTGCATAACTTGCAATTGATACAGAAAAGAAGAAAACTTCCAACTGATGATCAAGTAACAAGATTAGTTGAGGAACCATTGCAGCTGAGCGACAACTAAATAAAATGAAAACATTCTAAATCAATAAGCTAGAAACAATTTTGAGCAATATTTTGAAAGTCTGTTGATATAAGTAATCTCAGTAACCTTGTTATTCTGTAATAGTATGTGAACAGTTCATCATTTTAATGTAATATATAAGTCAGAAAATTGAAAACAAGGTTTTATCGTTAGAATTTTTCAGTTAATATATAAAATTTTCAGTAAAGATAATGAATTTTGAAAATAATCACTAAATTTTACTTAATTTTGGAGGAATAAGTTATTCATTGCACATTTGCACATGTTGGAATAATTGCTGAACCAATTCTAATTGTTGATTCTGCAGAGGAGAATAATAATTTTAGTAAAATATTGTATTGCTTGAATATTTATTTTCAATGTTTAATAGCTTTAATCAGTAATATCACAAGTGGTTGACTTGTTAAATACAATTGTCACTGTTTTGTGAAACTGTTAATAAATGTATTTACCATTTCCTGTACTTATGAAAGGCAACCAGTTGAATTACCATGACAAAATAAAATAAACTATATCATTCACATTGATAATAAATAAACTTGAGCATATTTGATATGATACAAACTAATAGTTTTGAAATTATATTAATTAAAATATCAAAAGGCATTTACAATTTGAGTAATTTTATGAAGTCCAACAAATAATCTTCCAGAATAATAAATAAATAAATACATTATCTAAATATGACTTTATTTATTTTATAACATTTTTCAGCTGCTCTTCCAATCTAACTGATATTCAAGTCCTTTGAGCTCAAACAGTTCCTCCTTCCTTCTTTGCCTCTTCATGCTCTTTTAGCACAGTTTTAGTTTACCCAATTAGGTCATTTTAGCTTGAATAAGACTCCATTCTTCTTCCTTGCAGATAGTGGTATTTTGTACGTTTCACCTCTGTAATTCTTCTGCGTTTACACACGACTTATAACAGACTGAATTACTTCCCGGCCTGGATCCATCACTGTCCGACAGCTCCTGCAGTTACACCATTTATCAGGCAAAGCAGGATGCCGCATGCTCTCAGCATTTGAGGAGTGTATTTTCCAACTAGAAAATACAGTCGATTCATTATCGCTCAGTGCTTGGGCTCCGCACGAGACTCGGATGGACTGCACTGGTCTGACCACTGCAGTTTGATCAGCTATCGCACACGAACTGGCCACCGCACTTGTTCATCCTGCACTTGACCAGCCATTAACATCGAGTGTCTTGAATATCGGTGGGTCGATGCCCTGAAATTAATAGAATACAGGCTGAGAATTCACACCATCAGCCAATGTTCTCTGTCCGAATCAAAATTGTTCTCAAGTCTCTGGCACACCTAATTAACCTAATACTGTGCAAATGCGCTTCTTGGCTGCTTGGCCCTCCACCAGTTTGCAATCTTCTTGCTCCAACTGAGCAGCATACTCTGTTTCTTTTTAGAGAAACATACTTTGATTTTCAACTGCCTGGGAGCCTCGAATAGTTGTTTCTACTGAATTTCAATGCAATATTATTCATGCTTTGTCCTGCAAAAATATAAAATTGTGATGTAGTATTATGACTAGTGCATAAAATCTAAAATAAATATTAATGTAAATTTCACTGCCTGCCAATATAGAAACTAGTATCTTATTTTAATATATCAATAATAATTTACTAATCTACCTTTCCTAGTTTAATGTTGCGCATCGGTGATTTTATTTTCAATCACGTATTGAAACGTGTACACCAAGCTCACAAGTTCTCATCGTATCTTCCTGGTGTAATTTTGAGTCTGTATCTGCTCTGAATCGTCATTTCAAAATAACACAATACAATTTATAACTATATAACAAAAATGAATAATAATTTATAAAGATATAATGTTGATCCTGGGTTTCAGGGGTGGCACGGTCTTGGTTCCTTATGATTCATTATCATGAACTTATGTTTATAGTTGCGCGGTTCATTTGAATCACTGATTACGAGTGATCGATACAATTTTGTTGGCATTGATTAAATTTCTACGCCAAAGCATAAATATATACATTACTTACGGGTCAGCCATATAGTTAAGTACATTTTGTAATTAAGAATCATTTCATCTTCATCACTCAAACAAAATATCAATTCACACTTAAAATAACATTTCATCGACATTTAAAAGGTTAAATGTTAAATGTGAGTTTGCTCCACTTGAAATAAAATAAATATAGTAAATGGGGAAATATAGTAATTAAAAAGACTTCATTAATACATTATCACAAATACATAACTGAGTTATTATGTTCAAATGTTAAATGAGAATTTGTTTCTGTCTATGGTAGTCCAGATTGATAAAAAGGGGAAGGCGAGATTGATAGTAAGGAGTAGTCCTGAGAAGGTATGAATGCTGGTCTTTATTTATGATTTGCGCTGATGAACTTTGAACAGGATCCAGTAAAGTCAGAAAGTGGGTTTGCTATGTCTCGACGGTGTAGTGTGTGCAAGAAAGATTTGATATTTACTGAGAGAAAGGATAGGATAGATGGTTATGAGGATTTAGAGGAGAGAAGAGAATGCTCAATGTGAAATGTCTGTGCTAAAGGACTTTGTGGTCGAGAGAGCCACATGAGATATGGAAGGCTTCATTACCTACATGGGTGATGGAAGCAGGTTGTCGAATATATGTTTGGATGCTAGTGTATGTGAGAGTACAATTACTGATTGATGAGTTTTTGTCGAGAGTTATGTTTAAAGTGCTTGAAGAGATTTATGTCAATCCATCATGAGGTGTTGAGGCTGAAATTGATGAGAATAAGTTTGGTAAAATAAAGTATAATACAAAAGAGTAAGGGAAATGTGTTTGCAGTGTTGAAAGGGTCTTGTCCTTTCAAGGCCAGTTGAAATGTCAGCAAGGATGTACCTAGCCATCATTAAGAATTACACTGCCGAAATCTATTGTACTGGATTGCTGAAGGCTTAAGTGATTGTCTCAAAGATGAAGGTTTGACTCATCTGAGTTAATCATCTCATTACTTCTCAAAGATCCTGGAAACTGGAGCGCATACAAACAAAGCATTGAGGGACTTGAGTGATTAAGCGCACCCACGCCACAAAGGGAAAGCACTTTCACTATTTAGCAGAATACATTTGCATAGAAAATGCAAAGTAATACAAATTGGAAAATGTTTGTAATAACATTAAAAATATATAATATAAGTTCAGAGAATGAGTATTTGTTTATTTTATTGTGTACTCTTTAATCCCTTTCATTTCAAACTATTATTTTTCAGAAATAAAAGAATTAAATTAGATAATTGGAAGAATTCATTGTTTGATCCGTGAAGAAACGACTACTTTTACATACACTTTATGAGTTGATATTTTAATCTTAAATAGTTTGGAAGGAGAACTCAACAATAAAACTTAAGTAGCATGAATTATGAATAGATTTTCTTAAATAATTATATTTATTGCTGTAACATCATGAATTTAACTACACGCGAATTAATGTATAAACAAGGATTCAGTTCATGAGCGATCTTCTAATGAACTGAATCAGTGAATCAGAACCAAAGCACCAACTCGATTTACCAGATATAACAATAATGAATAATAATAATTTATAACGATGTGGAAACTAAACACTGCGAAAACAGCAACAAACCAACACAACTAAATATCGAATCAGCACTTCACAGAATATCGAATTATAACCACATATCCCGTTGCGGCTTTTAAAGAAACACATGAAACACAAGCCAAAAATAAAGCTTTACTCGATAAATGACAATCGCTGCTTCAACAAATCTTTATTCAGCTTATTCGATGGGTACGCATCAGGACGTAAGGTCGTACAATCATCGCTCCATTTAAACTAGTATAAGGTACTTGAGGATTACACCAGTTTTAACCTCCAATTGTACAATCCATTCTAACTAAATCCAGCATCTCAGCGCACGCTGAGATTCATACACGCTCAGTGTGGTAGGTAGGCTGAGTATTTAAAGCATAACTTCAGCAACATTAATTATACGAGTTGGTAAAGTAACAACTTGTACGAGGCGCAGCAGAAGAATACACATCTTAGTAAGAGAGAAGGTAGAGTAGAGATCGACTGAATGAGAATCGCACGAGTCTGGAGTAGTTTGCGAAGGTGGAAATTGAGGCGTGGCGGAGTCCAGAGTCGAGGAGAAACTGGTAAATATCGTGGACAGCAGCGAAGACGGGTTGCAGCTGCGAGCGGCAGAAATCCTAAGGTTACCTAGTATGAGCTGGATGCGGACTGTTGAGGTAAAAGAACTGGTAACTTGTATGGCGATCATTTGGGGGTTGAGAATACAGTAAATACACGACAATTCATGCAGGCGGTGAAAAGTCCAGAATAGTGGGAGAAGTATTCCAACGATGAGGGTAGTTTCAAGTTCATTTACTGTGCGTAATATTGAATTCATTCAAGATAGTCATACCTTGTATAATTTCATTTAACAATTCATACTTTCACATGTTGTACAGTTGATGTTATCTGAAAAGCCATATTTATTACTGTGTTGCGCACTGCTTTCTGGATAAGGTAAAGGAGTCAGATTTGAAGTAACGTGTTAAGTTTCATTGTTTTTGTTCACAGCAGCAGAGGCGAAGCTCCAAGAATTCCTGTGAACGGGATACCGTAGAACAAGTGTAAAACTTATTTTAAAGTCGTGCAATGGGAAAACTAGAGAGAAGAGTAAAATACCGTAGTGTGATAAAAATCTGTAGAGGGATGAGCAAATTCCTAACCAGTTGAGAAAGTGTGTTTAGGCAGTCGAGGTGATGCCAATTTTTTGTTTAGCCTTGTTTTCTGTTTTTTAGTGACCAACTATTAGTACATAATCCTGTTATATAATTGTGTCACTGTAATTTTGCATTGAATATATGCTCATTTTATTTGTATTTATCTACTCCATTGTGTTTATGTCTGGGACCTTCATACTCAAAAGATCCTGCTTCCTAAGAATTTTAAACTCGCTTCACGAGTATTCATACTATCACGCCTGTCTCGTGTGTGGAAGGTAGTAGATGGGTGTGAATATATTTAAAATTAATTTATGTAATAAGAGTTTATTACAATTTTTACCATGTCAGAAAGTTAAGCTTCTTGCAAGGCAAATACTAGATGCTTATCGAGCTAACGTTTACTGCACTAACATTCCTTTGTGATCACATGCAGGGTTTGCAATAATGATAACTGTTCAGTGTTTTAATTTTTTTATTTGACATTATGAAGTGAGAAATAATTTACGTAGTTGTTTGTACCAAAAATGAACAATATCACAAACAACGAAATATACATTTTATATTCAAATCCTGTGTATTTTCCTTAACAACCCTTACCTTTGTAATGAACATAATAGAATTGAAAGTTACGTTGCATTGCATTTGCACTGAGTTAGTTTCGTACGATGTTATAGGAAACGTATACAACAATTTATAGAATGTCCTGGTGTTAAAAATTAAATGATCCACATAATTGACCGAATTAAGACGATATTTCATTAAAATTAATATATTCAATAGTATGATTTACTTGTAAAATTAATCAAGAATTAAGTAGTATCTTTATAATAATGATATTTTTAATTATTTATTGGAATAAAACAAATAACAACAAAGTGTGTATTGAAAATTTATTCGAGTGAAGAAACTATTGTTCCTCACTCTTTCTACTGAATATTGTGCATTACTGTTTCGTAGAGATACTTATTGTTATACAATTCTATAGCAATATTCCTCTTTGTCCTATATTTTTTCCTACTGTATATGAAATATCATAAATACTGCATCAAATACAATGGCAATTGTTCCACGACGGACATTATAGACACCGCACCGTGCAAAGGCCAAACATTCGTAACAATTGCGTCATGTGCAAACTGAGCCAGCAGTGTTCTATTAAAGGAGCAGCAGCAGCAGCTCGCCCACCAAGTGTAGGAGAGCCGCATGGTATTCACCAGCGCATACACGCGCGGTGGCGAAAGCGGAGTGGCGTAACACCTCAAAAGGGGGCACCATCTCAGCTGGCGCAAGCTTACTGCGCGCGGCATGGGCGGACGGCCGGAGGGTGGGGGCTGACATGGGGCGACGTGAGGCCTCCACCGTCAGGCGCTTTGACCAATCTCCTCTCCGCCTCTCGTAACGCGCCAGAAATATTACGTTAGATATGAAAGTCGGAGGGGGCCCCTCAACCGATACAATACGAACGGGCGGCGGGCCCTGCAGCTCTGCGGCTTGGCCACCGTCGCGGGGCGGGGGCGGGGGCGGGGGCGGTGGCATGGCGGGGCGAGGGCGCGGGCGGTCAGCGAAAGGGCACCGCCGCCGTCGCTCGTTAATGCGATAGAACCGAGTTAGCCCGGCTCCCGTTCCACGCCGCGGCCCGCGAGGCGAGCCGAGTCGAGTCGAGGCGAGTCGCGCTGCGGGTGACGATGCTTGTACACGGGGTAAGTGATTGCGGTGATGGCGGTTATGAATTGGGAGAGTAGGTCAAGGGAGTGGGCACTGGTGGAATAGGTGAGGAGCAGGAAAGAGGCTGGGCGAGAGAAGTGTGAAGTAGTGAAGACTTTAAACAACCACATATATAAATATACGTTATATATATACACATAATACTACGTATATGTACATTAGTTACACGTATGGTGTTGGTGCCATTAACTTTGATGAAATCGATTTGAAATACACTTTTGTGGATACAACCAGATTAAAATAAGCATCAATCTGTTAAAATCGAAAAATAATAATGTCACGAGAAATTAATTCGGGGCAAATGCAATGCAAAATAATGTGGCGAGGTAAGCAGGAATAAATTTTTAAACAACCATTATATAAATACGCTTCAGTAAAGAAATACACGTATGTTGAAATGGCCATTGTAATGCACCCTTCTTGGAATCTGCAATCACTTTTTAATACAGTTTAAACCAGATTAAAATAAAGCAATGTAATTCGTTAAAACGAAAATAATATTGTCGGAGAAATTAATTGGTGCAAATGCAAAATAATTTTGAGTGAATTGATTGTCAAAGTGGCTGACTGGGCAACTTGTGTTGGTGGAAGAAAGGCGAACGGGAATGATCTTGCAGGATAAGGGCTGAGGAATGGATGAGCAGACTAGCTAGCGAGTGATCAAGCGGGAGAGCGGCTGCTTGCTGAGTGGAATTTCATGAATGGACGGGCGGAAGGAATGAACAAATGAGAGAGCTCGGGAGTGGAGAGTGATATGAGGGAACGGGGATATACGCGAGCGAGAGAATACACTTCCTCAATGGATGTTACAATGGTCGATCTGGCAAGGGGGCCAGGAATGAATGGTGCAAGCGACTGGTGAGGAGTTTGTTGCCGAACAGACGAACAGGCGCGATCTCAGTTCGGGCAAAGTGAGAAAGTTGGTGACTCAAATGAGGACGCTTGGTTGAAGAAAGTGACCAACGGGCCCAGGTAGACGAGTGGAACTAGTGAAGAGTGGGCGAGTTATCAAAATCGGGAAAAGCATGCGACCGAGTGAGCTTCCTTACGAATTGACACAAATGGGCAAATGAGCGAGTGCACTAAGGGAGCTTTGGTGATCGGGCGAGGAACATATGAGAAACGGATGAAAGGGTCACTGGTCGCGACAACAAAACATTAAGTGAGCGTCTTAGCGTTAGGAGTGACGAGTATTTTTCACGAGCGAGTTGACTGACGGAATGAACGAGGAGAACGAGAACGAGTCACAAAGAAATGTGAATTGCGGCAAGGCAATAAAGTGCAGGAACGGACGAGCGGTCAGCTTGACGACGATGCGAGTGGGCAAATGAACGTGCGGTTGATCGACAAGCGCCTAGCACAATTAGGAAAGGCGAGCCATTGAACGAGCGTGGGACGAGGTGAACGAACGATGAGTGGGAACGAACGATCGAGTGAACGAACGAGACGAGTGAACGATCGAGACGAGTAACGAATCGAGGACGATATCGAGCGACGAGTGAACGAGCGGGAGAGTATGAGCAAGGAATGGTACAGCTGTGCGTCATTCAAGCGAGGTAATTTGTAATTGGAGTGAGAGGAGAGAAAAAGTATTGTTTTTAAATTTATTTATTTTACGCTAAAATTAAAACTGTGCGTTTGGGAAATTGTGTGTTCCCATTTCACACCATATACTAATTGAATTTTGAATACATAAGAGAATGAGCGTTTTTAGCAAGAATTGTTAAGAAAAGTATTCGCCCAATGTAATAAAATCTATTTTCAAGGTCAAATACATTGATCTTATCCTCATCATGTCCTTCTGTCAAGGAACAATACTTCCTGCGACATCATGAGAACGATAATTTGAATAATTCAGATTTGATTGAATTCTAGAAGACGTGCACAGATAATGAAGTTGCATTTATGTCCAGAAGCAAACAAGGAATGTATACATATATTTATTTGAACTGCAATTGAGTATGACCTATGGGTACAACACAATTAAAATAATAATAATAATAATAATACACACACATATGATGGAAAAACAGATAAGAGATATCAATTGAAAGTCTATAGATGGAATCCATAATTTTGCTGGAGAATTATGCACTAGATAATATGAGTCACTGCAACATTTGAAGAACATTCAGCGCGAATTTGTACCATAGGTGTACATTTATGTTACTGAAAGGACGAAATGTACCACTTGAGAATTATAGACTCATTACATGTCTACCCAATTTAAAAGTTCACTTCCATTATTGCCATCAACTGACGAGCATTTGGTGAAATGAGCTGCTTTTGCTGAACAGGGTTATTGTATAGTGATTTCGAGGATGCAAACATTATTACACATAATATTGTATCCAAACATAAAAAAAGAAAGCATAATTTGTCAGTGGCTGACTACTTGAAAGGTATCTGATTCTATTACGTATTCTGGTTGTACAACCTCTAACCTGTTGCTGTCTATTCCTCTATCATTACATTTATAACGTGTAAGGAATAGCTTATGAACACTGCTTGTAACGAGGGAAATTCAGTTACCAGACAGATACTTTAAAAATTTGTAGAGGCATTTTCAGAAGATAGTTTCAAGTCTGTCTGGTTTCTGTTTAGCATTGAACCCTTTGAGTAGGATGTTAAATGCTTCCGGAATAGGTATGTTTGAAGAACCCCAAGAAGACTATTTCCCACCACTCATATATGGATGACCCTGCCCTATGTTGTGGGGCACAACAATCTCTGCATGCTGACACTAGTATGCTTCAGTAGCCTGTTTGTATGGATCTGGTCATGCGCAGTTGTTCACGTGAAGAGGAACTAGAATACAGGAATGAACTCATTTGATGGAAGATCGAGAATCCAAGAAATCTTCTAATGGCGATGAATATAAGTATCTGGGCCCAGCCCTAGGGGAACTGCAGTATTTAAAAATAAGAAGACAAGTGGAAAGAAAGGTTCTCTCGTGTGACGAAAATCTGCAAGTCCTGTATTAATTCAAGAAACAAATTGACAGGAATTAACACCTGGCCTCTTTCTAGCATCATACATTT